>JARQTI010000327.1:22788-35566 GCA_030142655.1 Trachelus tabidus | reverse complement strand
TAACAGTCGATTCTGGCTCGAACCCGCCTTTTTAGCACGATCAGGAGAACCGTATCGTGCGAGTAAGGTTACAATATCTATACTTTTTTCGTATTTTTTGTTCTTAGAATTGATTTACAGAAGGTGACGGTAAATACCGAAATCAATTCAAAGAAAATTGTCATCAAGCTAGAAAGAATTTCTCGTAAATTCCCCTGAAGGTGCAATGGAGTTTCTCAAGGATCGCAATACCTCATGCATAATTCACTAGTTCGTAGAAAATTGCACGATCTACATACGTCGGTGTCTCGATACGTCACGAGTTAATCGAACTTCCATCGAAATTCACTGTCCCACTTAATTACTTCGTCAACTAATTAACGTGCGACTAAACAATACGGTCCGGCCCGTTCGTCCAACTAATTAATTAAGTATGCACGGACTAAATTAACACCTTGCATACGAGTGACACGTTTTCATCAAGCACGCATTTACGCATCGTGTACCTACGACACTCTAGATACCAGTGTTTGCATTTGACAATAGAAGAGGACAAACATACTCTGCATGTACATGCAAAGCACATGTTACATAGTGCGGATAAGAAAGTGCGTGCGCTAGACGGGGGCCAATAACCAAGCAATCGTGAAATTTTTCAATTTTTCGAAAACCTCGAAATAAATAAAATTACAATCTTTTTAATAACTCGCGTGAAAATTCGATTAAGTACGACAAAAAATTTGCAAAAAAAAAGACAGAAAATGATACATTTTCCTAACCTCGTCTCGTACCTACAATCAGATTCTTGTATGGCACATATTTTGCAAAATTCTCTTCTAACATGTCAGGTAATATTTTCCTCTGATAATAATCCGTGAAAGGCACTCAAATATGACGCTCCTTCACGTTCGAAATTCGAAGATTTTTCATTGTACATTTTATACAATTTCAAATCCCTTTTAAATTAAGGGAAAAGTGTCTTGGTTTTTGAGTCTATTCAAGAATAGCCCTTAGACTTGTATGTTACATACGCGACAATAGAAATATTGTTCAACGAAGAAGCACAATATCGCATCGGCTATCGAGAAAGAGCCTAATGAAATTTAAATGCGAGACTGAAAGTTGTCTCGTCTGCGCTGAAACATTCGAATTTTGAAACACCGATGACTTTTTCTGTATCCTAGAATTTTTTTCTGTGGTCCTTGAAAAATTCTAAATGCAAATATAAAAACAAACACGAACGATATAAGCTAGTCTCTCCTTTAATATATTTGTCTCACGATATATCCTTTGATATGATTTCTGACTTCTGTACGAATGAATTGCGCGATAAACGTTTAACAATGAGATGAAAGGTACTAAAACGTAATTGGCGAACGGCCTGAACGGCTTCGCGAATTTTTAATTAATTTTTTTTTTCCATAATGACAAATTTAATCAATGAAGAATTAGAAACGGAAGAATTAGAAAAATAAAAGAATTAGGTTACATTATCAAGAGCGCTTAGAACACGTAATGCCGTGATGCCTGCACGACGTAAAATTGAATCGACGTTGAGAAAATCGAAAAATAGCATATACGTTTTAAAAAAAGGAATTAACACGAAGTTTATGCGTAAATAAATAATATCGTTGATTTACAAAAAGTCGTAAAAAACAAAAAACCATCCATTAATGTTCTGGATGCACTGCCACCACGGACTGAAGTAACCAGCAATATTTTTCTATTGAATAATATCTTTTTGATGAGGTGAATATATAGATTAAAAATCAGGCTGACGCAATTGGCGCTAAACAGTGAAAATAGAGATAAAAAGTTTTCCATAAACTGGAATGAAACGAAAAAATGTCATCACGAACACTCTTCCTTCACTGTACAGTGGGATTAATGACATTTCATGCCAGCATTAGGTCCATTCTCATGGGTCACGTTAACGAGGCAAGGTACGTACATTTTTTCAGACGATAAGACATACCCACAGTTTGCGAACATGTTTTTTTTATTTACGTTGATTAAAAAGTCTACATATGCTAAAGTATATTATGATTTTATATGTAGGAACAATGTTATATAACGATTCGATATAAACTGATTATACAAATTTTCTGTACTACGATAACTTTTATATTTTAATTAAGTGTAATCAACAAAAGCGTATAATCAAAGAAATTTGCTTTGTTTCTTGTCAATTAAAATGAATTGAAAATTGGCAGCAAACAGAGAAAATCAATAAAAAGTCAATTTACATATGTATCACCTTACAAGAGTATTATTTGATTTTCTTATACTCATTACAAAAAAAAAAAGGTTATAATGTGCCATAGCAACGTATCAATTGAATTGATAAATGCGGAAAAAACATTAATCACGCTATGGATCCTACGTATTACATGCGCGAAGGCTATACTGACATCACGTCATGTATAGGTTCCCATAGCTCGGTAGGGATTCGATAATTACATTGGCGGTATAGTAGACACGTTGTTATTCAGCTAAATATAATGTTTCATGATAATGACATTATTGTCGATATAACGAAATAATGAATTTTCATAGTACAAATCGAAATGTGAATAAAAAGAAGCATACACGCTGAATCAACCACAATAGAATTAAATTTAAAGCCAAGATGTGGATATCAATAAGCATATAGTTATTGCGATTGATATAAATATGAAGATGCATATATGCATATATGTGTATCTATCTATGGACTGTAAACACAACATATTGACTCTGCATTGCATCTATACAACAAAATCATTCGAACGAAGCGAAGATGAAGTTGCAGCAAGTAATAAAATTTGATCGATAATTAAAAGAAAAATTGGAAAGCCCAAAATAGCAGTTTGAAATTTTACTTGATTGTACAAACCATGAGATACGAATTCTATGAAAAAAATGAAGGAAATAATAGAAAGGCAAAATAAGATGAATTCAATAATAAATAATCATTCCGAATTTAATACTGATGCTCTGAATTATAAACTGCGTATGATATTGATAATCCAAAAATATCGCTTTTCGAATAATATTTACAATCGCGTTTATCATGAAATTCGTATTACGCTTCAGTGGCATTTTCCGCCTGTACAATTTGAATATATGCAGCCAGTGCGTTCAACTGTTGCATATCGAATTCGTAACTCTATCCACATCGCTTGTGCATCGACCCCATGACATTTGAAGTTACAGTTATATACCGTGTGTAAAATATTTTTAAGAGTTGTTAAACAAATTTAATTGTATAGCAAAAACAAAAATTATTTTCAAAAAAAAAGGGTAGTTTATTACCTTTTCCCCATCATAGTACGCATGAGTCTGATAGATGTCGCACGACTGCTAGCGTTAATGAAACGAAGCACAGTTTCTGGTGGATAAAAAAAGTTTTCCAGTTAGCAATAAATAATTGCGTTCTCGATACACTGTCAGCCGTGCGATAGCTCCCGAAATGATCGTTGATGCTGCCCAATTAATGAACCTTGCCAAACATCGTCTTTATCGAAACAACCTAAATTAATTTTGCTAAGCACTTCCATTATCGATAGTATCACCACCTAACGTACAATTTATATCAGTAATACTATCCAAATATCGTGTTCAGACCTATTCATCAATAGGTCTATACTGTGATCTACCTGTCTGCTCCATGGCAAATGTCAGGATAATCGCCATCTCAACCTCGCGCATTAATATCTCATCAAGATACCCAAAGAGACCATAAACTCTGTAATACAACAAAGCAATAAATCAACCAGCAGTAACCTTTTGTTACTTACCCAGCAGCCGCTGGTAATTATCCCGTGTTGCAAGTATCCCACGTTGTACAAGTAACAGGTATACTGAAATCATATAGGAGGCGAGCAAAATAAATTCACTTAAAACCTTGAAAAACAAAGTAACAGGTACGGTGCAGTTCAACATAAGAAACACATAACAGTCCCGTATTAGAAAGTCAGTACGAAAACACAAGCACCGATTTTAACGAGTAGTATTTATTTTGGCCTACGATACTACCACTCGTAGCGCCCAGTCGTGACAGGGCGCGTAAACTAGACTGACGATATGTCAAACAGGTGAGATGCTCGCGTGTCTTTGATCGTCCCCCCCTTGAATCTCATCTACCCCCTCTTACGAAATCTAAGGATGCTGGACCAATGACAGTAACAGATACCCTCCCCCATACCGTTTAATTCACCCCACCTTGGTTCCGTGACTCCAACAAACAGCTCCCCACTCCGGAGCAAACCACCCTAGCGGATGGACACGCACATAGCCTGGCAGGAGTGCAGGTTCGTAAGCAGCCGGACTGTCAGCCCAGCCAGGGCAAGTTCTACTTGCGTGCGCAGCTCAACATCGATCTATTCTAGCTCACCTACGTTGTCTTGCCTGTCTGCCTGCCTGCGTACGTATCTACTTACTTCTATCAGGTCTACCAGGGCTGGTAGGGATACCTGTCATCCCGTATATGATTTGCTTTTTGTTCTAGAACGAGATTACAGTCATTTTGCTACCAATTACACTGGCTGGTTATATGATTTAAAAATGTTTGTATCACGAGCAAGCTCACGAAATACTTGAACACTGAAATCCCTGTAGAGGTACGAACGGAAAATATCCGTACGTTGAAATTATGCCATACTTGTCAATGGGGTTTTCAACGTAATTTTTTTTTAATGGCCCTGTATAATTTCTAGACTATCTACCTTTATATATATCTCTTCGATTTATCACGCTCAAGTAACGTATTTTCCTTGTCCTCGAACTACTTTAGATTATCGATATCACGCACGATATTTTCTGTGCGAATAGACGTTATGCGCTTTAATTTACATAAAACTTATGGTACGTGTACATGATTCGAGATAAATATATCTTAACGTGAGATTTCGTTTATGAAAAAAAAATTTTGTATCAACTTGCATCTGGTATATTTTTC
The DNA here is from genome assembly GCA_030142655.1 of Trachelus tabidus. Classification (NCBI taxonomy): domain Eukaryota; kingdom Metazoa; phylum Arthropoda; class Insecta; order Hymenoptera; family Cephidae; genus Trachelus; species Trachelus tabidus. Next base: position 30,648 of record JARQTI010000327.1, on the reverse strand, counting down.
TTCGAAATAATATCCGGCTTATGGATAGTTACCAATGTGGAATTAATTCTTAGATTCATCAAGAATACGTTTTTCCAATTGTTCTTTCCGCTCGTTCAAAATTCGTATTCTTTCAGCTAATACTATATTATTATCGATTGAACGTTCTGCCAACAAGGCGCGCTGTTTAGTCATGTCCGCATGGAACATGCGGGGTTCTCTTGTTTCGTTCGTGTATTACTTTTTCGAATATTTTGCCAAGCCTTCGAAGCTTTGAATTTTATACATCTACAGGGTTATTCACGACAGGTGCACCAGCTTAAGTTGGACGTGATTAAACAATTTCGTTAGTTGAGCCAGTGTGACCTTGTTAAACAAATGAAAGATTCTAAAGTTCATAATGATATGGCGTTAACTTTCATACAATAGTCTGTTGTCACGTGGAATTACAAAAAGAGTACTTACCTTAAATGTGCCGAGTTCCAACGTTACCAAGAAAGAAGAAAAATCGATAGCGGCAACCGTTCCATTCGACAACATCATTCCTGCATTTGTCTCACAGACAGGCATGAAACGAAGAAACAAGACGTAAAGTTTTTAGGTCGAGTGATCATCGGACAGATAAAGAAGATTTTGAGTTCTTATAAGAAGTCAAGGGCGGATTAGTTTTTTCCCAATAGTAGCAGACAATTGAATTTTCAAAATGATTTTCATCACTACCCAATCATCAATTTTAAATAACTAATTTTTTTTATATTTGGCAAATTATTTCACTCCGAAAAAAACTTTCGTTCGACGAATAATCACATTTATATATATACATATATATATATTACTTTTGTTACTTACCCAGCAGCCGCTGTTGATTAATCCGTGTTGAAAGTATCCCACGTTGTACAAGTAACAGGCATACTGAAATCATATAGCAGGTACATATATTTATATATATATTAAGTAATATTCAAAGTTACTTATTGACAAAAATGGACATATCATTTCATTATTCATCCTCGTTGACATTCCCGATATTAATGTGAAACAGATGATGACACTGTTTATATTATGACCATCCCTTTACACAACATCATTAATAGACACTTCATGTGTCACTTAAGTACCTCCCGCATCCGCCATTAAACTTCTAACATGAACTCTAGCATGGACCATGGACCTAACCATGGTAACGGCAATCGATATACGACCACCTCCGGGTCCAATCAATATATCGCATAGTGATGTATCTTTGTAGCAGAATTAATGAAATTGAAAAATGTTCCATTCAATCTGAAATAATTGCCAAATAGTACAAGGGAACAGTATATACATATGTATATATCGATTGTTTCTCAAAAATGCTTACGCAAAATGACAGATTTAAAATTTTCAAAATTCACATCCAATGTATGATAGTTTGACTGTGCCCCATAATAAAAGTTTGTTCCCGTCGGGCAAACTTACTTAATCGACCAGTTATACACGTGCCATCGGAATATCTCGAATGTATATAATGCATGGGATTGGTTCATTCTCTGCCTTGTAGTTCGTTACGATAATTGAAAATTTATTATATAATATGTGCATCAGCAGATTGCTGATTGATTTAAATGGAAGCAAACGAAAATTTATAAACTGACTTTGAAGTTCGTGAAAGTTTTAATTGCTAGGTTATTAAGCGTGATTGTAAAGCTCAGCTTGATTAAAAGAAATTTTCATTCTTACGAAAATCTCGAGCTCTGACGTTGACAGGGAGTTATTTTTGATATTGTAAAGCATCCAGCACCTACGAAGCTGAAGAATATTGTACATTCCATTTGATACATGTAACACATACACGAATAAAATATGAATAGAAAAATATTTTCTAGTATACAGGGTCATCCGACTCGTTCATCCATGTAAGTGAAGAAACGTGACGGAAATGAATGTTTCTTCGTACGAAACTTCCGATAATATTAGAAAAACGATTCAGTAGCTTTTTCTATTTTATTTCATTCGTTTCCGTGGCTCCTTTTAATGGCTTGGCGCTGTACCTGTACATATATTTTCCACAAAACTTTTACCCGATTCAGAAGAAATTCTTGCCAAAAAAGACCATGTAACCTCAAGAAAGGAAAAGGGATCTCGTGTAAAGAAATATTGAAGAGTACGTATAGCCGTTGTTTCTTCCATAAAAATGTCATATGTAGTCTGGTTTTCTTGTGTGATACTCAATAAAATTCGAGACATAATCTTGTATACCACTTTTGTCGCCAGCTCACTTGAGTCATTGAAAATAAATAATTGTATTTCAAGTACTGATCGATCGAACGTCTGAAAAAAATTACACAAGTTGGAGTCTCTTGATCGAGTACAGTCATACTTTATTAAATTTTACAATGGCAATCGAATAACGTAAATAATAGGTATATCGAACAATAAAAAGACATAAAAATTCGTAAAGTAGGAAAAGAGATTAAAACTTAAATAACTAAGTAAAATCGTATTAACTACGAAGAGCATATTAAAAATGGTATTACAGGCTAGCTTTTCTTTCATGAGAAAAGTAGAATAAATATAAAATACAAAAAATACGATGTAGCAGCAAAAGTGAATTAATAAATTATAAGAAGCAAGCAAACAATGATAATCAGAGAACAGCCATAATGATGATGCATGTGGAAGAGTCGTATACGAGCATCTGATATCTTTTCATTTCGTTCTCATTATATCCACAACGCGTGCCCACGATTGTTTTCATGATCCCTGATATTATCTGAGATACTCAGGTAATAAATCAAACCTTAAATACCAGAGTATTTAAATGTATCCTCTTAAGTATCTCTCGTTTCATTCTCAGTGTAATAAACTGTTAGGAAGATGCAATAAAATAACAGAAGAACGAATTTAGCCAAAAATTATATCAGATAACTACTGTAATCAAGTATAGTATAATTAAGATTTTATTATTATCACTTCAAGCGTTGCCCTTCTACTCCGATAGCTGAAGTTCAAATTTATTTCGAAATCAAACAAAAGTTTTTTCAATTTCAAACTTTCTATATATTATCACGTAAGATTTCGAATAATCCTCGAGTGTGCACGTCATAATGTACGTATGATTTCAAAAGGAAAGCATACAAAGACCAACAGCACAGTTTATACATTATTTCGTGTTCGTGCAGCAACTCAGGAGAAATCATGCCTTAATACGAGTCGCCAGTTTATTTACGACCGACTTACTATCAGCCACATTGTCACCTTCTCGCAGCTCTATGGCGCTTTGGCTAATGTATGAGTAGAGTGACCCAAGTAACAATGTACAGGACTTATCAAGAAAGACAGTCTACAGGGGTTTATTTATCGTACCGTTTTCGAGGTGGCTTTCGTGTCTGCCGGTGCTTTTTGCCGGAATTTATTCACTGCTAGGCCTGCGCGCTCTATGCACCGCCCGCGATAATAGAGATAAGCTCAATTATACGGGAACACCGGCAAACTGGAAAGAGCGATGAATTCGACTTGGCATCCTGACTTTATTCGAATGGACTCGAGATGCTTTTAGATAACAAGATCTTATCATGTTCGACACTCGCACGCAAAACTCATACCCTAATTATTCTACGCTGTGATAATCACCGTGGGGCGATATAAAACATATATTATAATATTATATATCGATTTGCGTAATACATTGTTCTTGTTGCTGATTATTATGATAAAGAATATTTACCATCAACGCGTGCGTCTATCGACAGTGGGAAAAAACAAGTTTCTAGTATAGCGAAATTAAGTTTTAAGCCGAAAAAATTCCGGAATAAATAGTGCCGACTGCGAGCATCAAGCAAATTTGTGTAAAACTGATTATAATTCACGCGCTTTTCCAACCTGTCGCGCTTATTGTGCAATTTAATTGGGAACGTTCCTATCGCCGGCAGGATGCTGCCAAAATATAGATAAATCATCGATATAGCCGAGTAACGGCAGCGTACTATACTCTCGTTTAATTGGGTTGTTGTTAGCTCCATTAATGCTGAAACTTAAACGTGCCACGACGACGTTGTTTCGTCGCATCGTTAAAATCCTTATAATCGAAATAATTCTTAGATTGTATCTACATACATGTGTCCCTACAACGTCAAGTATATTCACGAAATTTTCAAAATATATCCCGTCTGCATATATCAGTATTCTAGAAAAACAGCAAATGTTATATATCTGTTAAAAAATATTAAGATTGCATAATAAACAGAAGATTTAACACGTGCGAAATGTATGTAGGGTATATGAAAGAGTATATTGCGAATATTCTTTCGAAGATATTTCGGCAGACATACGACAGATATTGAATTTATATTGGTTATCGGAAATCGATGTTTCTCAATACCATATATTTCAACGAGGTAGATTCATATACTTGTTCGATTTGCTAATGATACCGGTGCAAAAATTTGTCGTGGTATGTTTTACTTTTGCAACAATGTCTTCGATTTCCGATAAACATATAAAACTTCAATTATGTTTATATATACTTTTACATTGTGCACACGATATTATTGTAAGAAAAAGTAACATGTGATCTTAGCAGTAATATGATTGTAACATAAAGATGCAATTCTTCAGGGACTAATGTCTAGGATGACGCGGTGATTTTACTTATTATTACATAATTCTACACAAAAACTTATTTATCTGACTTCCCGTAGTCGCAGACTGAATGTGGAGGAAATTAAGAAAATCGGTTGTAAAGAAATCTTGTATAATAGTTCTGGTTACGTGAATGTTGGATTACGTTAAATGTCCATTACGTCCGTCGCAATCATAACGATAAAAGAAGACGTTGTGACATTTAGTACTAAAAGACTTTTATTTTTTTCAAAAAAGACTTATCGACTTTCATGATCCCACGTAAATATATGATTTGACTTATTTTTTTTAGAGTTATCATATTCCCATTCTTTTGCTTACTGTTAAGAAAAAAAATATCAACACCAATAATGAGATTATGAGATTATGTTAGATTGATATTTTCCTTACTATTATTGCGCGTGTAACAAGAAAGCAAATGATCATTAATATAATAGAAATTGTATTTCGCGTTGCACTTTCGGACGGACTTAAATATCTCCGCACGTAATCTCGACCAGATTGATGAAAATCGTTCGACTCTTCGATACGTCTATCGACAGTTGCAATGAAACCGGAAATGCATTCGAAAAAGTCATTCAAATCGATATTCGTAATTGAACACATCATGACCATCTTGCATCGGCCGAAACAAATATCTCCATCATATTGCATTGCACGGGTAGCTTTGATAAACCTGAAATACCATTATTATTTTTAAAATCCTACTTCAAATTGAAAAAGTTTATTTTTAATTATTTATCAATAACTTCGGTAAAATCAACGAAAAAAAAACTATATCTAATTATTCTGTTCACACTCATTATTTTTTTTACCTTTTAAAGAAGATATTTCCTTTAGCCATTCGGGCCAAAAGCGTCTCTAAGCTATACAAACTCAAATCCGGAAGTGCGTAATGATCTCTAAAATTATATCCGACTTTCCAATATTTCTCTGGCGATTTTCTATCCATCTCATCATTGCCCCAACTCATATTGAAATGATACTGGACATAATCGACTAGCTATTAATAATTGATCGTTAGTAAAATCGTCAATCAATTCAATACACTAACTGTCTTCAGAACGATACCTTAGTACTCTTCATGTCATACATGTACATCCTAATCGAAGGTAAATTTGAATAATGCGGTTGAATCGATGGAGACAATAGAATGAAGGAAATAAGTTTTTCTGTGAAAATAGATACATTTTTTTAAAATAATTTTAGGCAACTACCTTCGACTCTATCGCACATTATAACTTAATATTATGAAACGTTTTTACGACTCATGACATTGAGAGGGTATGTATTGAACATATAAAATTACCAAAAGAATACTATATTTTTGTAAAAAAGCGTAAAATAAATGTACCAATGACTGGCCACGTCCCAGTTACCAGACAAAACGTGTGTACGTACAACAAGAGAGATGGTAATACGGTTTCTTATGGACGTTCAGGAACTGGGATCTACTGGTTAGGTGTCCAGCCACTGGGACGTTTACCTTGGTATCCCATACCGAATTTACTGTAAATTAACCGAAAGGTATCCGAGTGATGACCGGCAAATTGCGCAACGATTACGTCATAAAATGTACGAATAATACCGAGGTATCGTTTATTATGTTTCTGAGCCCAAGCAAGTTCTTCGCTTGTTCTGAATAATCCACCCTTTATATCCTCTACACCTGGTGGAACAGACATCACAATGTAGGCCTGCAATTGACAAATGATATAATAGTCCACCTAATGGCTATATAGAACATCGATAAAAGCTCATGTAACCTTCTGTCTGTTCAGGCGGCAATCTCTTAATTGTTTAATCAGCCAGGACCATTGCCCCGAAGGATCAGCCGATTGACTAGCTACATGCTTCTTTATGTAGTAATTAGTATTCAAGGCAATTACTCGTAAGTTACTGTGCGGCCGTTGAACATAGGAAAAGTAACCAAAGTTCCAGCGAGATTGAAGAAAAGCCTTTTAGAGGGAATAACGAAAATTATATTATCAAAAAAGTAATTGACTGGCAGGTACTTAAAAATTTTGAAAAACATGACTTTTTTATTTTGTATAAATTTATTACGAAAATTAAATTCAGCTAACCGAACTTTCCCATTGATCTCTCAAGATTTCACTCATTTTCCTATAGAAGGTGGTATACTTCGTGGGATGGTGACCAAATGGATGATAATCGTACCAACCATAACTTGGATAAATGCTGGCATTCAATCCTGAATCTTGAATGTTTGTAACAAAAGCTCTCATGGTCTCATAGATCATTTGCGAATTATTAATTTGATATGGGCATCTAACATTTCTATGTCGACAGATTAATTTCCTTAGTTATAAATTTATCTTCGTTGAATTAATTTATTTACCCAGTGAATATATAAAAATTTGTTCTATTCTTGCTTCTCAGATTCATCATTCTGCCGATCGAGTTAACCAAACCAAAGGAGGAACATTGTTCGAATTCACCAAAGAATCCACAATTTCGCGTAACATTTTTTTTGGGGACTACATGACAATCTATGAAAAGTTAAAACTTTTGTGAAAAAGCAATTTCAAACAGTTTTAGTCACTGTAACATGACTTAAGCAGTGGTACATTTCATTGCCATTCCGAGACCAAAAGAACAAAATTTCTGAAATTACTTCCTTTCTTATAGGTTAGTTGTTCGGCTATAATTTCTTAGTGCCACTACGGGAACAAGACACCAGATGCGATACAGTTAATAAAGCCAAACAAACTTCTCTTGATCTTACCGCTCTCGGGCGAACCCAAAACTGAATAGTAAGGATCAAAAAAGACATCCGTCACGTGCCAGAAGTAACCTTTTTCATGAAATATTTAATTCAAGTATTAAAGTCGTTAGGTAACTTCGGAATCCATTACATCATACCAATTTCTCTAACTTTCGTAACGCGCTCCTTATTTTTGACGGCACTTGGCACATTTCGTTCTAGTGCCTCAATAATGTTAATTAAAAAATAGAGAATAAATACAATCGTAATATTAAGTATAAACATTGCTGTCGAATATACAATCGAATATTACTCAAGTGAAGTAGTTTTCCAAGCAATTAGAAATGTGCAGAGCTAGCTCAGATTAAAATCAAAATTAAAAATTTCTACGATATTATGATTATAAAGTTATTGAACATAAAGCTGGATACTCGTACCAGAGATGAATAGGGAGATTGACAATGGGCCGATATTCTTGAAACCAATTTTATTTTGGAGTAAACGCGCCACCTGAGCGGAGGGCCGTCGAACCATAC
>JARQTI010000327.1:0-15242 GCA_030142655.1 Trachelus tabidus | reverse complement strand
GGTGGCGCGTTTACTCCAAAATAAAATTGGTTTCAAGAATATCGGCCCATTGGCAATCTCCCTATTCATCTCTGGTACAGCAGTATATAGCCATTTGTCGCCATATTTTAATATATTGCAGGTTGCATATTGTTTAGGGGCCTGTATTCATATAAGTTGACATATTTTTGATATAGGTTCCTGATAAAAAAAATATGTCAGCTATGGTAAGATTCATAATGTTATATAAAATTAAAAAATAGGTATAGTATTTAAAGTCTGAGTGAAGCAATTGTTAACAACATTTTATTACCCTATAAATTTCATGAATATATTTAATTTTCATCCCCGCCATTATTATCAGTACATCAGTACTTATTTTCTTTAAATATATGAATTTCATGCAGTGTAACCTGTGATAACATTGATTTTTGGTATTCTTGTTAATTTGTTAACTCTTTTATGCAGAGGATGCGAGCTGCGAAATGTCCTACAGATGAGCTCAGTCTCTCTAACTGTGCTGTCATCAATCGTGATGACTTTCCTGATGATGTCAAGTTAGTACCGCCCACTGATTTTGAAACATGATACTTAACTGTATTATGTTTCCAATACAAATAATTTTTGTATATAAACTATTTAATGAAATATTATACATCAATCATCTAATAATTTATTTAGGCATATTGAGGTGACCACTGGTCCAAATCAACACTTTGTGTTTACAATAAGAGCTCATCCCGATGTGGCTCGTGGGACAGTGGGTTTTAGCCTGCCTCAACGAAAATGGGCTACGCTCTCTCTCAATCAAGACATTGAAGTTCGACCATATCACTTTGATCCTACATCTGGATCTGAATTTCTTTGTACTATTGTACTGGAGGCTGATTTTTTGCAGAAGAGATCGTACGTATTTCTAGCTGTTTTATGTCATACAAAATTATTGTGTATTTTAGGTACTGAATACTGGCTTAATATGAAGTTTAAAGATTATGATAGAATGAAAATACTGCAATGAAGTAACACAATCAAATTTCAGGACCACCCTAGAGCCTTATGACACAGAAAAAATGGCAAAGGATTTTCTGCTACAATTCTCAGGGCAGGCATTTACTGTTGGGCAGCAATTGGCGTTTCAGTTTCAAGAGAAGAAAATGCTTGGTTTAATTGTTAAAAGTTTAGAGGCTGCTGACATCTCAGCAATCAAGTCAGGGCATAATACCACACCAAAAAAGACACGGATGGGTCGTTGTTTAGGCGATACCGTGATACAATTCGAGAAAGCCGAAAATTCTAGTTTGAATCTTATTGGTAGTGCGAAAGGGAAAATTGTTCGTCAATCAATTATTAATCCCGACTGGGATTTCGAGAAAATGGGGATTGGTGGCCTGGACAAAGAATTCAGTGCTATTTTCCGAAGAGCTTTCGCGTCAAGAGTTTTTCCCCCAGAAGTGGTCATTCAGTTAGGTTGCAAGCACGTTAAGGGTATTTTATTGTACGGTCCACCAGGAACTGGAAAAACCCTCATGGCAAGACAAATCGGCACGATGTTAAATGCAAGAGAACCTAAGATAGTAAATGGCCCACAAATCCTAGATAAATATGTAGGTGAAAGTGAAGCTAATATTCGAAGACTCTTTGCTGATGCTGAAGAAGAAGAGAAAAAGGTATTTCTTGAATTAATATAAGAAATATTCTAACCTGTCACTGTTCAAGTAATATAACGATACTTTCAAACGGAATATTTCAGCTTGGGCCTAACAGCGGACTGCATATTATTATCTTTGATGAGATTGATGCTATTTGCAAGTCAAGAGGTAGCGTAGCTGGAAATACTGGAGTGCATGATACTGTTGTTAACCAATTGCTAGCCAAGATTGATGGTGTAGAACAATTAAATAACATTCTCATTATTGGTATGACCAATAGAAGAGATATGATTGATGAAGCTTTGCTTCGTCCCGGAAGACTAGAAGTGAGTTCTATTATAAAAAAAGGTGTACGTCATTCATATAGAACAATATAGTTTGTTAATATCGGTGGTCATAGGTACAAATGGAAATTAGTCTACCGGACGAACATGGAAGATTTCAAATACTTAATATCCACACATCTAGAATGAGGGAATACAAGAAGATAGCATCAGATGTTAATTTAAAAGAATTGGCTGGACTAACAAAGAATTTCAGTGGTGCCGAATTAGAAGGTCTTGTGAGGGCTGCGCAGAGTACTGCTATGAATAGATTGATCAAAGCTTCAAGCAAAGTGGAAGTAGATCCAGCAGCAATGGAAAAGCTTATGGTGTCAAGAACGGACTTTATGCATGCTTTGGAGAATGATGTTAAACCGGTAAAATGATTAATTTAATTGTATATCATGTTCCTATACTAAATTCACACTGTATGAATTAGTATTTCTCATCTATCACTTCCTTTATAGGCCTTTGGAACCAGTGCAGAAGCATTAGATCATCTGCTAATGCGTGGCATTATAAATTGGGGTAGACCTGTTGCAGAAATTCTATCAGATGGAAATCTGTATATTCAGGAAGCTCGTGCTGCGGAAGGTTCTGGTCTCGTATCTGTACTGTTAGAAGGACCACCTAACAGTGGCAAGACTGCACTTGCAGCTCAAATAGCTAAGAATTCAGACTTTCCATTCGTCAAAGTGTGTTCACCTGCTGACATGGTTGGCTTTACGGAAACCGCAAAATGTTTGTCTATTCGTAAGGTAATCCATCAAATAAATGATTCTTTACCATGTCACAGAAAAGTTTACAAAAATACTACTTTAAATGGATGCCATGATTTTTTTTTAGATATTCGACGACGCATATCGCTCCCAGCTTAGTTGCATTCTTGTTGATAATATTGAAAGATTATTGGATTACGGTCCTATTGGTCCACGGTACTCAAATTTAACTCTACAGGCATTATTGGTTCTGTTGAAAACTGAACCGCCACGTGGACGAAAACTTCTAATTCTTTGTACTACCAGCCGCCGGTGCGTAACTGTTTAATTTACCTTCATGGAGAATTAATATAGTAAATGTATAAATCAATATATTTCGCTTTTATTCGCTGTCTCCCAGACAAGTGCTTGACGATATGGAAATGTTGTCGGCATTTAGTACTATTCTGCACGTGCCAAATTTATCGACACCTGATCACCTTTTGGCAGTATTAGAAGAAGTGGATCTGTTCACAAAAGAAGAAATGGCGTCATTGCATGCAAAGTTACAAGGAAAGCGGTACGTATACTATGGCACAATATAATTTTTAATTAATAACTAAAATTAAGAAATGGCGATTATTAATTTCATAATTGTATATAAAATATGTCTATATAGTATTGTATTTCTGTTGTAGCGTTTTCATCGGAATCAGGAAGTTGTTATGTCTCATAGATATGACACGTCAGGTGGAGCCAAGCTACCGTGTGACGAAATTCCTCTGCAAATTGGAAGATGAAGGTGGTCTAGAATGAAAAGGGTAGTTAAGTAACAAATGTTATTTATATTGTAATTAAATTATAGTCAATATTTCTGAATAGTGAGATAAACATATTTAAGGGGGTTACAACGTACAATATCTTCTAGATATAAAACTAGAAAATGGCACCAAGCCATACCTGGTGGTACAAATATCACATTTACAATAAGCTGTTAAGTTTATTGAAAATACCCTAAAAGTGGTGAAGCATTTATAAAGATACAGCTTCACTTATTGTGCCACCAAAATCGTATTTCAATCACACGTTTTCAACATTGTGGCTTCACGTCCAAAATTAGTACCCAAAAGCTAAAGACCGAATATCAATTGCAGTGCATCTTCTTTTTTTAATGCTTTTTCAATGTATTATTGTAACAATAGACTCTCGTCTGAAGAAAAATCTACTGTATATAGTTGCTTTACAGTCGAACTTGAAAATGTCTATTTCAGGCAGCTGTTCAGTCAGTTCTAATATAATGACTCACAACATGGTTACATGGTTACACTTCAATCTTTTAGTACATTATTGTCACAGCTGAAATATTTTTTTAGTCTAAACTAAGTTTTCCCCTTTGCCTTGTAATAAGATAATAGGGAGACATAACAGTACATAAGTTTTCTTCGGTTCCAATTTCATTATGCTGTACGCACATTATGGTATACCATCATGTATACGAATACATTAGAACTAACAGAACAGTAGCTTTAACGTTGCATATGTACCATAAATATTGTTGAAAGTTACCAATTTTTATATGAAATATCTTCGATAGTATAATGATGCAAGTTGTGCATTGAGTCATAGTTTGGTCTGATACTACATGAAACATTGTTTCAAGTTCATTCAGCAAGACACAAGTACGTAGATTTATTTTCATGAAGTAAAAAGTATCTTTATAGTATTATTTTGATACTTTGCAATAATACAAATAACATCATGTTTGTTGCGTATTTGTTAAGCACACTTGGTAGCAATAAATACTGAACTTCAATTGAAAATTTCAAAATAACGATCGAAACAAAGAAGATTTTTATACTTCTATAACTGTGATTATTTTTGCAAAATGAATTATCGTTATGAAAAATCATTCCATTATTTTAGCTTGTAAGTTTGTTAGTGCATCATTACGCTTTTGATAGTTTTTATCTGTATCAATTTTATGCAAAAATTATCATTTACGACATAATTAAATATTTTGTGCGCCAGTTTTATTATTATAGATAATTATTATCTATATTTAAGCGATACATTTTCTAAATAATTTTAGTCGCACACGCCAGTACAGCGGTCTTGAAATGTGCCACTGAGAGATGCATACTAATGTATTAATTAAGTTATAAAGGAAGTAAAAGCACAATTAAAATATTTACAAATTACGTGTAATATCCGTTAAAAAGTGGTCCAGATTATATACAACAATAAACACGCTGAACTAACTTGTGCGACCAATCAATTTATACACGTTATTGTACGTTTAAAACTATTATCTCCATATGAAAAGGAATAAATTCTTAAACGGATAACAGATTCATTAGTGTAAATCAATAACGTTTTAAGACATAAGGTAATTTTTCTAAGGAAATCAGAAGTAATTATAACTATTTATACCTTACACCTTACAATCCTGTATATAAAATCATATGCATCGCGTTTATTCGGCAAGCCATGTTGTATACAATATAGATGTAATACAATCAAGAAAAAAAGAAAATATGACGTACGTATTTTCTTTTGAGTATTTAGTATTGATATACATATGTATTGATAAAATGAATTTCAAGGTTTCTGAACCAAAATTCAAATCAAACAAATTTTGTTGATAAAATGAATTTTAAGGTTTTTGAACCTGTATATAGATCGTGTATCAGATCTAGAGAGAACAAACTGCAAACAATTATTTTTGAATGTAGGCGATGAGCAATTGACTATGAATTTTGAACCTTACATGTGTAACCTACTCTCATAAGCGATTTGTGGTTCTAGGTTACATTTCATTCAGGGCTGATTCAACGGTCGATATTTTTATTCTACGTTCAGTGCAGTTCAGTGCGAGGACGCTGTTTGAGTACCGGCTACGTTAAAGTGAACAATTCCATGGATAAACACGGATCCAAGGAAACCTCGAATAGGGTCGTTTGTGATCCTTTAATTGTTTCAAGAGTGCACACGGTGAGTTCGATTTTTTCACAATAAATTATGAAACACCAGTGAAAAAATGAATATTTCTTACTTTTTTGTTTTCAAGTACTACGTCTTATCCTTTCTTACAATTCATTCGAAGCACGTGTCCTCCATTATGTCAAAAATGGCGGCAATTGCCATTTCGTTTAGCGTCACTTGAATATTTTCATAAATATTTTATATTGGGTTCCCAAAAAGTCATTACGCTTTTTTCTTAAGACATGTATGTCCATCTATTAGAAAAAAACGCAATGACTTTTATGACCAACCCAATACATTACTCCATTATGCGTATAATTGTATTTACAGTATCTGACTGCTAATGTGGATAAGGTTTACGTAGATGTAGAAGAAGTTGCAGATTATCTGCAAAGAAGATATCGCGAGTATAGAAAAAGAAAGCAGAGTCCTTTTAGAATCATGGTTCGAAGAGCTTATGATGAAATTTCTAAAAATTATGAAAGAAAATCAGCCGCGTTTATGCGTCAAGACGAAGACAATGATGATGATGATGATGATGATGAAGTGTATGATATACAGGTATGAACTTAGAGGCATGGAAATCTTGATGTTAAATAATTGCATCTATAACAATTTGTACTCTAGGGAGATTCACAAAGACTGGATATGAGGTCTAACAATTCAATTGTCAGAATGTACAAGAAAAATACCTCAAATGGGAATTCATGTGATAAGGAAGTTGTAGATATTAGTAGTGATGATAATGTCAGTGATTCAGAAATGACTGCACCTAAAAAAATAGTTGAAGTACCAGTTACACCCAATGTATCTACAGTAAAAGTAAATATCTTACTAGTATTTCTTGTACAGGACAATTCGTATAAACATTTATGTAAACCAAATTTGACTATTTTTTTTAATACTCTTTACAGCCAGTGAAAGAAATGACAACATTATTGTCTCCGTCACCTGCAGCTGTAGAAAAGCAAACAAAAAAGAGGCCCCGAGATAAAGATGGAGAAAACACTCAGGGTTTACCAACTAAGAAAAAATCTGGATTTCCTGTGATCGAGGGAAATGTTAACTTTCAGGACATTGGTGGATGTACAAAAGTTCTTAAAACTGTCTGTAAATTATTAGTGCATATAAAACATCCAGAGATTTTCAAACAGCTGGGTATATCACCACCTAGAGGCTTTCTCCTTCATGGACCTCCAGGGTGTGGAAAAACATTGCTGGCACATGCAATCGCAGGGGTAAGAAAAATTTTGACCAAATTACTTACAATTTACCAAATTTTCACAATCACTTATTATTTTAAGGAATTGGGAATACCGCTGTTGAAAGTTGCTGCACCTCAGCTTGTGGCTGGTGTATCAGGAGAAAGTGAATCGCGAATAAGAGAACTATTTGATCAGGCTATTTCAATTGCACCTTGCATTTTATTCCTTGATGAAGTAGATGCTCTAGCACCACACAGAGCAAATGCACAGAGAGAGATGGAGAGACGAATAGTAGCACAACTGCTCTCCTGTATGGATGGTGAGTTTATACTGGTTTTTGTAGAAAGTGATGCTAAAATAAACTTTACATGAAAATTAATCTATTTGCTTTAATTCAGACATAAGTTTTAAACAGAACGGAGACAGAGTTCTAGTTGTCGGTGCTACAAATCGACCTGACTCCCTTGATCCTGCTCTACGTCGAGCTGGTCGTTTCGATCGAGAAGTATGTCTAGGTATACCGGATCGTAAAGCTCGGCTGGATATCCTAAAATTGCACACAAAATCGTTGACCCTCGCATCAGATGTTACTCTAACCAGGGTAGCAGAGCTAACTCCAGGTTACGTCGGTGCTGACTTAGTGTCACTAATTCGAGAAGCTGCCATGATTGCCGTAGACAGAGTCTTTAACCAGCTTCAAAAGAAAGACACAGAATCTTCTAATTTGGCCGAAGAAAAAGTCTCTGAAGTGGAGGACCATGATTCCGTAATAATTCCAGAAAGTGAAGTGGAAGGTGGCACTGTAAGTCCGAAACCTTCTACATCTGGTCAGTCTCAGATAACTTTCGATGAGGACTTAAAACCTGAACAAGATGAAGTCATCATTAAAGAACCCAATGAATCGCCGGTCACATCTTCGGAATTATCAAGCTTAAGAATATGGCTGCGCGATGAAGAACCAATATCACCTGAGAACTTGGTCAATCTCAGCATTGAGCAGATAGATTTCGAAGATGCTGTACGTGTCGTGCAACCATCTGCGAAACGAGAAGGTTTTGCCACTGTACCAGATGTCACATGGGAAGACGTAGGCTCTCTGCAAGATATTCATGAAGAGTTACAAATGGCCATATTGGCTCCAGTGAGACATTCTGAGCACTTTGCAGCACTAGGTTTAACTACGCCTACAGGGGTGCTCTTATGCGGGCCTCCTGGCTGCGGAAAAACTTTGCTGGCCAAAGCAATCGCCAATGAAGCAGGAATAAACTTCATTTCAGTTAAGGGACCCGAGCTGCTTAACATGGTAAATGACTTTTTGAATTAAATTGATAACATCTAGCTATATAATAGAAGTTTTCATTTATTTGTTATATTTCATAGTACGTAGGCGAGAGTGAAAAAGCTGTACGCCAGTGTTTCGTGCGTGCCCGCAATTCTGCACCATGTGTGATATTTTTTGACGAATTGGATGCTCTTTGCCCTAAGAGGTCAGAAGGTGACAATAACGCTTCGTCTCGCGTTGTGAACCAAATGCTAACTGAAATGGATGGCATTGAAGGTAGAAAGGGTGTATTTCTTATGGCTGCAACAAATCGACCCGATATTGTCGATCCTGCTGTTCTTAGGCCAGGTCGATTTGATAAGACGCTTTATGTAGGATTACCAACTGCCTCCGATCGTGCTGATATTCTCAGAGCATTGACGAAGGTAATACAAATAAATGTTTTCATACTTGATAAAGTGAACACATATCTTAAATATTTGTAATTTTAGAATGGTACAAAACCTAAATTGGCAGATGATGTTGATCTTAATGAGATTGGTAATAGTACAAGATGCAATGGCTACACTGGAGCTGATTTGAGTGCTTTAGTAAGAGAAGCAGGAATTGAAGCTCTTCGTGAAACTATGACGGGCCCACCAGGATTGGCAAAAATATGCCTAAGACATATTGTTGCAGCTTTCGATAAAGTGCGACCGTCCGTATCGGAAAAGGTAATCATTTTTAGGTAAAAATCAAAAAGCAATTGTAACTAAAAAATTGTTTGATTATAGGATATAGAAAAATATGAAAATTTACGAAAGACGTATTCTGTCACGACGAAGAGTTTGGACGTCATTCCGATGGAAACACCTATAGATGCACCTTTGGTAGATGCTATCATGGAAGCTATGGAAGCGTAAGTTATGAGCGCTGTCATTAGTTATGTATATACGTACATTCATATTAGATATACTTCTTTTTTTTAAGGGAAAACCGTAATTATTTATTATTATTAGTTATTATTAATTACATTAAAAAAATAGTTTATATTATTTTTTTTCAAATAACGGCATTAATTGCGATAGCATAAATTGAAACTGTAAATTAATGCCACGGTTCTGTACTTCTTATTGACTTGAATTGCTGCTGCAAGTTTCATCATTATTAATGTATTTCCTTCCAGTTAGGATAATTCTTTAAAAAATAAATCTATAGTTCATCGTCAGAGTATACTTCCTAAATTTTATACAGTTTATAAAACGCTTAATAAAAGAGTTATAATTACTTACATATTCGAAGCGTTGATGTCCTTGATAATATTTGTCTTATTAGTTTTTAAGCTTGATTCGGAATTAATCTAAAATGAAGGAGAACTAGATATCACATGATAGATAAAACAGTTCTCTATTTGTACAGTATGAAAATAACTATGGAGCTTACAAACATAGAATAACTTTACAAATAAATACACGTGTGTATTAGAAAAATAGATAATACAAAAACTAAAAAAAAACTAAGGAACTGCGTGGTGATTTTTAAACCTAACCTAACATTAAAACGTGAAGTAATATATCTGGTAGAATATTACTAAAGATTAGAACCACGACGAGAATACATAAATGATTATCACGTATCAAAAATGCTAAGCTCTATTAAATGTAACAGATTAAGTACTTAACAATTGAAATTGAATTTCATCCTGGAGCAATGTAGAAAGCAATTTTCGATATTTTTTGGAAATTTGGATCATTGGTTCTTATAATAAACTTGTACTGTAAATTTTACTAGTATTTCTCTACGTTTAATTATCTAATATAAATAATAAAATATATATAAAATATTGCATTTTTGTATTCAAAACTTCACAGATATCTATAATAACGACTGACCAATAGTACAAATGCACCAACGTACAAATTATGTGAATGAAGAATAATTCTTTACAAATACAACATTTTTATGCAAATAATCATTAAACGTGGAATATGCAAAAGAACGTAAAAAATAATACTTGTTAGTGTTTTGCAAGGGTATAGTAATTTACATATTCACTTGATATAAATACCACTTGCAGTGCGACAGATAGTTCTGATTTCCCTTTTGCTGATGGATTTACCACTTCCAAGAGCATCTACTAGTTGCAACAGACAGTTTATCTGTCTGAACCTCACATGTTTGCAAAGATTGTATCAAATTTAATGTATTATCTTCGAAAGTATACCAGATCGAGCATATCCGTTGATAATACTAAGGCGATAACTTATTCGAACTGATTCCTACTCCAGAGTCTTCAGTGGTGAATATCAATTACTTCTTGGACAAGGTCGAGGAGCATACTTTCTAAAATCATCATGAGCACCCTCCAGACGTTTCATGACCTGACATTTTGTCTTGGCAATGACACTAAGCTTATCATTTTTCGAAGGACTGGAGCGTGCCTGCCACAATTCTCGTTGTAGCGAAAAATCCACTGCCTGAATTCGTCTCATTCGAGCCACTTGAAGTATCCTGTCAATTTCGTCGGTCAGATCAGTATGTCCCATTGATGATCTGCAAAGTGCCATGAAGATGAAGATAAGATAGCTTCAACTGATATATTCAGAAAATATAAAAACAGTATCAATATTGAAGGTGAATAAATATTTTATATGGGCATGTTGAATTCATTCTTAACAAATAATTAATTATCACCAGATATCTACTTTTATGATTAATATGAGTTTTTTAAATCGTATGTTAGTATATAACATTAATCTTATTTGGGTTTTTTTGAAAACGGTTACTTGTCCGGTTAAATAATTCATAAAATTACCTTTCAATCTCGCTGCATAATCTATACATTTCCAGGCATGCAAGGTCCGACCTTCTTTGAGTTCTTTCTAGGAATTTTTCAAAAAGGTTAATTCCTTTTGGATGATCGAGGGCTTTTGATACATCTTCGGTTATTAAGTTTAATTCTGCTGTTGTAAGACCTATGGTGCATTTTCCAATACACCCCACTTCTGTCGTCATTCTTTGATACAACTGTAATTTAAAAAACCAGTTTATTTGCTAAACCGAATTCCGCCATTGATATTATGATCGATAAATGTTATTCGTCTACAATTTCAAAATACGACTCATGGAAATATCAAAATATGTGCATATTGAAATACGACTAATCCTTAGACAATTCATTTTAACGTTAGAAACGTATTTTTTTTAACAATATAAGAAATTGCTAATAATTTCATCATAATTAAATTCTATTCACGTCTCCTGTTGACTTCCTTGCTTAGACACTTCCTTTGTAATCGCTGATAATCTTTCTGTCGTACCGTTTGATGTATTCCGCCCACCATGAAAAGCACGAACGGGATATACCCTCTCTTATACTATAAGAAATCTGTTAACGAAACCAAACTTAACCTCTTATAGATCACTACCATTTGCATAATTAACGGTGACATGGTTTTATAATACAATAAAAGAAATTATTATCGTGTTAATTTTTTACCATTGTACCAATTCCAAATTCGTTTCATTTTTAGTCTTATACTTAACACGATTGCAATAAGTTGATGATAAAATGTATCATAGTCAATATACTATTAATATAGTGTATATATAAAATAGTACGTTATCACTATTAACACGGTATCGCGTACTAGCTTACAGATAAATATTACAAGGTGATTCGAACTGTTCAGGCTAAAGTTTCTACATGTGGAGAACTACGAAGTTTTTTTTTCGAGAAAATGAATATTAAAGAATTCGCTATTGCTTTTAACTATTCGCCCTGGTAATTTTAGTGCTGTGTAAATAACAAACATTTTAATACAACAATCTCTAAAATGCCGCATGGATCTTTCAACATTTGTATGCTCCTCAAGTATTATAATAATTCTCAAACATTCAAATTTATAGGATAATCAATTTATGAAAATAATAATTTCTACTCTTATCAAAGTCTACTTCGCCGAGTTAAAGGTTATCAGTATTATCCCCTATCAGTATCCATAAGACTAACACAGAACGAACCATACTAAATCTCTTATAGAAAATTACAACGCATTCGATTAAAGAAACTGTGTTAAAAACTGTTCACTGTGTTCATCGATTTACCACATTTTCACGTTATTTTTTACTTTCTGAACACGATACTTACGTCAAATGTGAATCCAACCACGATGAGTAATCCAAACTTCTCGTCAGGGTTGCCAGTCTTTATTGATCCAAATGAGTTTTATACCTAGCTCGAAACTCATATGTCTTCTACGTTACGTTAGTTCTGTCCAGGTTAACAGTCTCTTCCGTATGGTTTCCTCTGAGAATTTTGAAAAACACGATAAAGTCATTTCACTAAGAAGAATTTGAACACAGCATGCTTCACGAAGGAACTGTGGGTTCATACTGATGTGGTAAAAATAGGTCTTGCCGTTCGCGCACACGCACTTAGAACGAATGTGACGAAACTCTTTGGGTGACCTCTTACTGTAAATTATAAATGTCTATATATGCATGTACAATTCATAATAACAATTGCAATAATATTGACAGATTTATCCAATAATGTTTTAGTTATACAAACTTGGAAAGTAATGCGATCTTTTATTGGTTCTTAAATATTATATTCTTTACAGCAAATTTCATATTTATAAGTTTGATACAATTAGGACAGAAAATATTTGCACCTGCCTGCCACGCAGATGCGCAGCTTGAAGTAGACAAACGCATCTGCAGCTGTGTCATTCAGCAACTATTGCTTTACAAACTTTAACAAATATCATCTACCTATGGTGTATTCATTTGCAATGGAATTTTATTTGCTCAATAATATTGTTACAATAACAAATAAAAATCTGCCAATGAATGCAATCTTATTGTTCCTACTCGCACAATAGTAAAAAAAAAACTTTAATATTATATTTCTTTGAAATATATTTCAGTGAAATTCTACGACTTACAGGAATTCGAATAAGGCATCCTTGTTACGAACCCGCAAGCATTGCGGTTGTGAAGTTAACCTTAATGTTACAATCATTTAATGATAAGAGTCTAAGAATGAAAAGATGCAACGACTAGCGATAACTTGAATTCAGTCACAAGCAATTCATTTTCTTTAATATTACTGCTTTGGCATTAGCAATATCACTTCGAAAAATAACCTTTCTGGTAACGAGAAAGCTTCGTTGATAAAATCAAAAGCGTTTCGTTTAAGTTGTCCTAACTGTAACTAGTTTTATGTAACTTGATACACCGGAATTGCTAGTTAATAACCGGCTTGAAAAAAAGTATATTTCCGTAAAATATACAAATCCAAAACATCAGGTGATTCTTTGGAAGTCGTTTTTAATGAAAACTGAACCGGAAATAACATTAGCACGTTCAGGCAGGCGCATTTTTTTATGTCATATAGTATTTTGAACTAGCTGTGAGCCACCGGTGGTACACACCGGCGTGAGTGTGTTAAACACGCGATCGTCATATAACAGATACTAATTTCTAGTAGAAAATCATTTAATTAAAGGGATGTTTTATCATAATAACCAGTTATACATATACTTACGTAAGAACAAATTGGAAGAACTGTGCATTCCTTTCCTGTATGAACTATTTCTCCGTAAAGTCCAAAATACTATGATAACGTATAATGTATATATATCAAGTTTCATGATTTAATTATCACTTCTGTTATTATTTAATTAATAAAAAAGGCATTTTTTAATTTTATTGGTCCACTATTACTCTATAAAAGAAATGAAATACGAAAACCATTTTTCACAATTTTCTAACACGGTACCCTTCAGAGTCACGAGCAGACTGAATCCTATCGTGTGAATTTACGGAACTTGTGAAACTATCGTCAGCGAGATTCGGCGTTGCGACGCGCTTTCACACTGGATTTACCAACGCGAATTAAAGAAGCCCGAGCGGTCATGCTTAGGACTAAGTGGGGAATTTTTATCTGACTGCTTTATATTTATTAATAAAAAGATTTTCCCTATCCACGGTGAAATCAAGTTCTACTTGATTATTAACGATTTTTACATTTTAACGAAATTTCCGTCGATGCTGCTATTAATGCTGTAGAAAATCTTAGCACGATCGATGGATTTTTAATGATCGAATCACGGAAATCTACATGATATTTTTATTCGTTTCTTGTCGTCATTCGTGACTAGAATATTCTGGAGTAGCCGAATAAAAGTTAGGTGTGGTCGATTGAAAATTCTCAGTGATTTACGTGATTCTAATAATTCATATGCAATTTTATTTGTTACTTTTAAGAGTCAACTAATTATGGCGTTGTGAATCTTTAGCACGTGTTAATGTTCATAAGCACTACTGGGATAAGATTTGTTAATGTGCAATATAAAATATAGTTAATCAATTCAATTGTTAGAAGCTTCTCCGATGTGTACTAATAGTTTTTAAGTTTCTTATGTATGTTATTTAGATTTTCGTGCTTTATCTTGTACTTAGTTGCGTATTGAAGTCAATTTAACGCACCTTCCTAAACTTCGTATGCCAGGATGCTTTAGTTGCACGGTTCAGCAACATTGTGATCGGCGGAGCAGAACATTTCTCACGGTGTTAAGATGAATAATTTTTAACTTGCTACTTAAATAACAATCTAGGATAAGATTAAATAAACGTAATAGCCGGGGAAAGAAAATATAAGAGTTCTCACTTTAGCATGTACAGATTACTATAATACCAGCATACTATCGAATTGATAATTACAAGCAAATTATAATAAAAAATACGAAACTATCTATTATTAAATCTTTTCTGTTTATATTTTCTGCGTTTTTATCTGACACCGTTAACATGCTTCGGTATATAAAATTGTCATATAAACCCTGTTTTGAACACAAAATGAAATTCCTTCGTAAAAATATTTGGTGGCCCTGAAAAGGGCCATTCTTTGTTTATCATAGTCATCTCTCCCGTTAATTGTTGGTTTGGCACATAAAGACATGCCATATAACTTATACTTTTTTCTCAGTCTTCTTGGGCAATAGAACTGCTTGAATGTTAGGCAGCACACCACCTTGAGCAATTGTTACTCCGGAGAGTAACTTGTTCAATTCTTCGTCGTTGCGAATAGCCAGTTGCAGATGACGTGGGATGATTCTGGTTTTCTTATTGTCACGAGC
>JARQTI010000326.1:758-51455 GCA_030142655.1 Trachelus tabidus | reverse complement strand
CAAACGACCACCAATCGATTAGGTATGATAAATAATTATAAAGTTAAAGTTGTTCGGCTAACTTCACGGAGGTATACCCTTGGTGCATACTTTGCAGTACGCATTTGCATCTGTATAAACTGTCTCTGGGTTGGCGAAACGGAGGACATCAAAGTTTAAATTGGCTGCGACTTGTAGTAGTTCTTAGCCTCTCGCAGTCATCGTTTAAATGACATCATTTTCAACATAGTTGAAATCTGTCGTCTCAATGATTTTACTATGAAGTACAAACGAGATGCCTTTGGTTTCATTTTTTGGATATATATTGTATAAATTGTATTTATGTACTACGCCTTAAATTAAAGATTATCTCCACTATATTTGGCGAATTTTTACGAGCCTCTATAACTCGAAAACTTCGATAAGACGAAATCTCTCTTGCTCAAAGAAATTAACTCTGCCTCTGAGATACAAGTTACCGAGGTTCGACTATGTAACATTTAGTTATATTTAGAAAATAATAATTTAGCCAGACACTTGCATTTTGGGAATAAACCAAGTTTAAATTATAAACCGTGTTTGTGGAACCAAGACAAAATGTAATCAAATTATTTTAGGTTAACCAATGATGTTATAGAGTGTTGGTGTTATCAGGTGTTATGCTAATAAATTTTCCGATCATGATAATGTAGCGCATTTTGAAGATTTCTGCATTACAAAAGTTATACGCCATGATTGGTGAACCAAGCAGTAAGCGTAGTTTGCAACGATTTGCTTGTGGTTGTGTGCTCTGATTACTGACAAAGGTTAGGTCAAATGCGTCGAAGTGACGTTCTTCAAATCACAATTTTTGCAAAAACAAATAAGTGACAAATTAATAGTGGCATAATAAAAAAATGTCTCGAGCAGACTTGAAGAATTGGCCTATATTTAGCCTCCTTGAACCAGATTTTATAACCCAAATTAGTATGGTTGCAGTTTTTGGTAATAAAGATATTTGTTTGACAGTTCCTTTGTTATATTTTATGCAAATAGTACAGTCTTCCATTTTAGTCTCTTATTGTTTCGCAATCAAAAGTAATATATTTATTATATTCATAACATGGACAACATTAAATTGAAATTGAGTGAACATTGGTAGTAACTTTGTTATATTACTTAAAATTATGGTTAAATTATATATAACACTAAATTTTCTTGCAGTTAATTTTTTGTAAATATACTTTTATTAAATTTTTATATGTTATTCTAAGTACTTTACTAAATTTTGTTTAAACATTCTACTTGTGTTATTAAAAACAGATATTTATTTTTAAATATAGGTATCCTTGGAAATGAAGCATTAATTGTAACAAAGAATGACATGGTATATGCACTGGGAACTAATACGTCAGGATGCTTAGGAACTGGTGATTCACATAGTACATTGTATCCAAAGAAAGTAGATACTCTTTGTGAGAAACGTATAAAAACGTTTGCTTATGATAGTGGACCTCATGTACTGGCTCTTACGAACCAAGGAGAGGTAATCGAAACAGCAAGTTACACAGTGTATACCTCATTTTACATATAATATATTACTATTATTATATATTGCACTTAAAAATTTGTTCAGATTTGTGTTATAAATTTTATTTAGTAGCTATATTGTTACCTTATACAGAGGACTATTGCAATATTAGTAAACTAAAAAGTACTGCAATTAGCGAAGCATATGATAAAGTAAAAGACTTTAATTGCAAATGTTTTCCACAATAACAATATTCATTATATAAATTTTAAACAGCTACTATAATTTTTCTTTATAAACTCATCATTCTTATTTATATCATTTCAGGTTTATTCATGGGGCCACAATGCTTATTATGAAGTAGGAAATGGATCTTCCAATCAAACACATACACCAGCGTCAATATGTATGAATTTAAGTGATAAATTTGTGATTGATATTGCTTGTGGTAGTCATCATTCTTTGGTATTAACAGATGAGGGTGAGGTAAGATTCAACAAATCTTGCACATATTTTTTTAACATGGAAAATCAAACTTAATATTCATATTAGAATGATACAATTTTATTAAAGAAGTGCAAAATTGCCTATTTCAGAAATAGTGTAATAGCTAATATTATGATATATAGATCATGGTACATTGCACCCACAGGTTTACGCATGGGGCCAAAATAACTGTGGTCAAGTAGGTAGTGGAATAAGTTCAAATCAATGTGCACCTCGAAAAGTCAATTCTAGTTTATCTACGAAGAAAGTTATTTCAATTGCCTGTGGACAAACTTCCAGTATAGCAGTTACAGATAATGGTGATGTTTATGCTTGGGGTTATAATGGCGTTGGCCAACTTGGTATTGGAAATTATGTCAATCAGTTAAATCCTTATAAAGTTGCAACACTCATAGGTGTTGTTATAGGTAAATATTTACATAACGCATATATCATTTATTCATGATTTAATAGAACATCTGACAGTGTGTGATTTTGTTTTTTTCAGAGAAAGTAGTTTGCGGCTATGCACACACAATAGCTCTTAGTGATGAAGGAGTATTGTTTGTTTGGGGTGGAAATACTTATGGGCAATTAGGACTTGGAAACAAAACAAATACTTGTATTCCTATCAGACTTGATGGGGTACCAGAAATGGGGAGAGTATCAGATATAGCAGCTTTACACTGCAATCATATAAGCGTTGCTGTAGGCCAGGGCGGCCGCATTTTCATGTGGGGTCAGTGTCGAGGACAGTCTGTTACTCGGCCGACACCAACGCCCTTAGCCAATATACATGAAGTACTGGCCTGCTACGCAACTCCCAGTGTTATGCACAGACCACTCATCCTACATGCAGAAGAGGAAATAGGCATTCTTGATTGTTTAAAACAAGCGTTTGATGATCCGGTATGACTAAAATTGCATAATCATTTGATTTTTTGTTTTCATATTACATATTTTATATCAATTTTTATTCTGTTCGATTTTGTATTTTTAAGTGTTCTCATGCTTTCTGAAGCATTATGATATTTGATAATATCTTTCTGAATTACAAGTTCAGTTTGACTATAAAGTCAAAATCTATTAGGTTGCTATTAACGTCGTCAAACCATAAAAGAATGTGAAAGTTATAGTACTCAAAAACTCTCCAAACATATAAACGACCAGACCTGTTATATGCAGTTTGTTATATGACAATATTATTATAAATTGCAGTCATTACACAACAACTTTTTTCCTTTGTTTCATACTTACATTTTATGTTGAAGATTACGAGTGATCTCACGATACAAGTACAAGGAAAGCCAATTCATGTACACAAATCAGTATTAAAAATTCGCTGTCAATACTTTAGATCGATGTTTCAAAAACATTGGGTGGAAAATGACCAAAAGTATGTATTTTATATAATATATTACGAATATTTTAACAATAAAAAATAGATATATTTTATATATTATATTTTTAGTGTTCTTGAGCATGAGCAGTTTT
Source organism: Trachelus tabidus (assembly GCA_030142655.1). Lineage (NCBI taxonomy): Eukaryota > Metazoa > Arthropoda > Insecta > Hymenoptera > Cephidae > Trachelus > Trachelus tabidus. The sequence goes on along the minus strand of JARQTI010000326.1, from coordinate 47,986 downwards.
CGTATGATGTATACAAATCGTTTTTGAAATATCTTTACACAGATGAAGTTGACTTGCCTCCTGAAAATGCACTAGGTAAGCATATGTCACACAAATGAATAACGTCAAAGAAAGTTTATTTATAATTCTTACAAAATTTTGATACTTGGTGAGAATTCATAATAGTATTTATTTTTATTGAATAGACGTTAATTCATTTACTATTGAAGAGGTAATTTAATTTAATTACCTATGACTTACAGAACTACTAGATTTGGCCAATGCATACTTCGAAACACAGTTAAAAAGACGATGCGTGCAAATGATAAAGCAGGGAATTACAGTATTAAACGCTGCATTTCTTTATAGTACAGCTATAGAAAATAACGCACAGGTAAGTCCGATAATCCTTAATTCTTCTACGTTAAATCAAATTTGCATCTATACTTCTTAAATTGTGCGAAGAAATGTTGAAATGCTTTTTGTGTAGGAGTTGGAGGAATTTTGTTTCAAGTTTGCGCTTAATCATATGACCGAGATTATACAGACACCCAATTTCGCCAATCTCGATGAAGCTACTTTGAAAACATTTATCATAAAGGCTGCTCAGGCTGGAGCATTTAAGACATAAGGTGCACAAAACGTGGGATACAAATTCCTAGTTCTTTATGTGGTGTTCGGAAATTTTTTTACTCAGAACATGTGCAGTTATTTTTGCTTAAGTATATAGGGAGAAGTGGTTTATATTTTCATTTAAAGTTAGATTCTTTTATATCTGCAGTTTCTACTACGCTGTTACTCTGTTAACAGATGTAGTGGTTGTTGACAGTAAGAGTCTTGCACTGTCTTTAATTTGACCTATAATTTGATCAGTTAAATGAATCTCACTTTTTCTGTTGATATTGTGCTTATCAGCATTTATTACTTACGTTGAAAACGGATACGTCTCTTTTCATTTTCTTTCACTCTGCAATTTAATATCTTTTATATTACATAATGACTGAAAAATTTTACTGCATGTTCATATGTACGCGATGTTATTAACCCCTTGAGTGTTACGCTGAAATACAAGAATCAGATCAGGAATGTCGTGAAAAATGAGTCTTATTGCAGTTTTATGAAGGTTAATTCTTAAGGTTTTTAAGGTCATTGAATCCGAATCTGATCGGAGATTTCCAAAATTCAAAAATATAGAAATTCTCGCACTTTTTGAGGTCATGTTTTGCGCTATTATTGTAAATAATCTGCATTCACCGACTAATCTTATTGTTAGAGTATCCATAATTATTTAATTATTCAGTAATTTTCCTAAAACTAACCATTTTTTCAATTTTGGTCATTTGATCTAGCAAATCTGAGATTAGATTCAGATTCAGTGAGATTGAAAACTTTAAGTCATCAAATTTCATGAAAATCCAAATAATTTAACTATTTTTTTGTACGTTCCACATAGATCGAATGCGACTCTACTGGCCAGTTTTAGGCTGGTCATAAATTTAAAATTTTATGAACCGTATTTATAGCAAATACAAAATTTCGATCAGTACGCTTACGATCAGCAGAACTTGTTTAAATTAACGGACAAGTAGCTGCATAGAATGTTTGATATAAATCGTTAACTTTTACTAACTATTATTCCTAAAATGTTAGTTACAGATAGAACGGGTGGAGAAATTTATTTGTCTGTAGTTAAAGAATTAGTACATTTTCGTTCACTAGAGAAATGTTGCAATTTATTTACCACTAGCAGAATGATGTAATTTACTATAGTAGTTTTGTATATTCATTGGTTCGAAAATATGTGAATACCATATTCCTGAATGCCAAACCACCTTTTTTAGAATTCTGGCCTGTCAATATAATTATGTCTATGCATTGATTATATTTTAATGAAGGAAATTTAATTTCAAAGTATAGATTGAAATATGGCTCTTTTTTGTGATACTTTTAAGTAATTTAGTAGTACGTAAATAAATTACGGAGTAGCTTTATGATTTCAAAATAGATTTCGCAACAAATTACGGGATGGGATAGACTTATAGTTCATCCACGAGTTCGATGTATATTTTGAAAGATGGAAAAAAATGAAGTCTCTAGCAAGACATGAGTGGCACTGCATAAAATATTTGTTATAAAGTATGCATATGCATGTTTTTGCACTGAATATATTTAATTTTTCTATTTTACCATATAATTACATTATTGTATAAAAAACCACATGTCATTTGCTAAGGATTGCATTGCTTTTGATCCTTCAAAAAAAAATATATACATTAAACTCGTGGGCGGACTATAGCTGAATAGCAATCTTAAAAATAAATGTATACCCAGATAGACTTTTATGTATACATGTATATAACTATGTGTGCATGCAAATATGAAGCAAATGTGACGTACAAATCAGAATTCTTTTTCATCATGCTATGAGGTAAACTTATAAACTATACCTACCGTATATTTTGGTAGAACACGAATCAGATAATATTTATCTCTTTTTTTAGTACGATGAATGAAGTATCTTATGTAATCAATATTGACGATTGTATACACTGTATTATATTCAATTACATTTTACTTTAAGGTATTTCGAGCGTGAAGATGCATGTTTTTTGGGTATCTAAGCGAGGTCGATAATATTTTCGAGCATATAAAGCTATACTGCCTTAATACGATTTTAGAAGGTTTTTAATACATTTGAGCTTTGTATATAGTTTTTTCTTTTCGATATTTTTGTTCCAAAAACTTAATGGCCCACGACAAAGACAGCACAATTGACTATGGAAAAAGTTACCAGCTATGTCGCTGTGGAAAGTGCCATGATTATAATATGAGGCCAAACTTATTCTCGCATTTTTCGATAATACTTTTTTCCGAAGAACGAACAATGACAATTAATCATTAAAATTCTAAAGTCACAAAAATTATTAATTTCTAAAGACTATCGTCCTCGCTCGGAATACCTTAATTGTAAAAGTGAAGAAGTCTGCCTACTTTTAAGGAAGTTTTACTTTTTTCAAGAAAGGACTAAATATGTGTCTTATCAACCACTTGTTTTATCATTCCTAGTGAAGTGATTCAAGGTGTACTTCAATTGAAGTGCATTATAAATGAGTGTTTATTTGGGGTGCGTATTTAAAATTTCTATTATGCATACCATCATTGAAAAATTGTACATTTTCAACGTTCCCTGTGCATATTCAAATTGTTCCTAAAGGCTATATTTTTTCCATTGGTCAATGGGAGATTGTCATCGTAACGAATATGTTAAAAATCAATTTTGCAAATTCGTAATTTTTACATCTACTTCATTAATTATATTTTTGTTGAAAGGATTTTAAATTGTATAATTGGTCCTTAGGTATATTAGATTGTATCTAAGGAATGACGCTTGATGTTAGGATATGGGATTGTCAAAAAGAAACGGTAGTATGGCTCTTATTTACCATAAATGTTAATTATAGGTGTTATTTGTTCCATTTACACGTCACAGTTTTTTCTCATTCATTTTTATACTAATTAATACTGCACTTCCTGTGTTTTAATCATAAAATTTTACTCGTATCAAATTCATGCCATCAAACTTTGCGTTACAGGAGACATACTGAAACTATAGCAATTTTGCTTATGTGTAACGTTTAAATCTAGCAAGACTAACTCCATTTTAAGAAAAGTATAGATATATTGATTATAATGTGTCTTCGTGTGACGTGCATAGAGTCCTGTACGTTACGGTAGAATTCCGATTAACCGGGGGAAGCGCGGTAAGGCGCACGGGTGAATCGTACCCAGGACAATCCAATCCCAGTTAATCAGAGTTCTACTGTATTTTTTTCTTGTGACTTTGCAACGACTTTCAAAATAGCAAAACACATAACGATCTCAATATCTTAAATAAGCATCAATACAGCATCATATGACGCTGGGTCATTATGAAAATTACGTAAACAAATGAAAAAAGTTGGCATTGGATAAAATTTGGTTACCTTTGTGCTCCTAGATTTATAACAAAGTTGAAGATGAAATTCCTTTTTTAAATAATTGACATACATAAAACTATTTCGATTTAACAAGTTCTATCTATAAACAATGTTTATGTGGTAAACTATTCGTTATTATGCAATGACGAAGTTTCATGAAATCAAATGCTTGAAATACGGTTTCAGTTGGTCTTGTTATTCTTCATATTACGTTCCATAATACTTTATGAAATTATTTCTATTATGCTAAGTTTTCTAAAATAAGAATTCTTAATGCCAAATGTTTATAAGACAACTTCGTGTCTGTAGATTAAATATTTAAATTACTATTTCGTATATAATACTTTGTCATTTGTATTGTATACGTATAATAATAAAATTTTATAAAAATGGCTTCAATTGTTTCACGCTGCTTGATATTTTCGATTTCACAGTCCTGACTATTTGCCCTTTCATTGTGTAATATAATCAACACGAGGAGAGGCCAATAGTTGAAACAATAAATTCTGACAATTACAGATGAGTATTGAGGAAAAGAGAAACTGATGACAAGTCGCTCCCATTGATACATCACTTTTATTATGATATTCTCAATATATATACAAGCAATAATTTGTTTTTTTTTTCATCGTACAATATGCGTACCTACGAAGTTATAGTAGTAATAACGGGTAATTAATTGTTATATTATATAGATATCGGATATTTGGGTATTTGCCTTTTGGAATCCTATGCACGTTCCTCATACAACCCGATGAACTCTGACACTGCTCGAAGGAACGGGTTAACCTAGTCTTATTAATATGAATAAGTATTGCAAGAATAAAAAATTAAACAGCATCGATGTAATCAAATTTATTGCAAAACGTAATGTAATTTAAGAACCAACTAATCTGTACCAAGAAACAAAGCACAATTTTGAAAGTCTAAGAGTGAGCCGTGCAAAGTTCATAGAGAGTTTGATTTATCGGAAATTGTCTTTCGATAGGACTTTACGAGTTGCCTCGATGCCGTATCAAGAAAGACATCATTTAGCTAGAATAATTAGAGTGTATTTAGGCCTGCGGGCTACTTTTTCAGCGACTCGCTGAATCCCATGAAAGAAATAACACGATTGGAAAACAATTGATCAATCGATCCTCACATCTTAAACTCTATTCACTTCCGGTATTTTGCGTACTTTTGCGTTTTACGCTTAATCACTTTGCATTTTTCATGCAATCTTTTCGTTACATTGCATAAAGGTATCTGCTTTGCAATCTCTTGAATAATCAAAGTCAATTATTTCCGGTTCATCTTCCTCTCTATATTTCTCTTTTACTCTTTCGTTCTTCCCTATCTACTCTGTTAGTTCCATCGGTCTGCATCTATTTTTACAAGAGTCTTTGTACTTCTGAAACGTAAAGAGCAAAAAGAGTAGAAGAAAGGCAGTTAAGAGGAAAGGAGCGAGTGAACTCTTGCGAAAGAATACCGGAAGCGGATGGTACTAAACGAAATGTACAAATACACCGTATTTACAGTGAACCGAGCGTATAATTAAGTTCTATTACACTTTTCGACATCTCTTAAGACTCCCCTCTGATCGATCTCACGAGATCCGCAGTCGAGTTTGTCCCTTGTCTGTATCTTTTTTTTTTTTACTATACTTGTCAGTGACAACATGGCTAAGAGTTAAAAATCAGCGAATCGGAGACGCGGATCTCTGGATATTTCTTTTTTTTCCATCAAAGAGACCGGAAAAAATCGAGGCGGACAATTTAGCAAAAGTGAACTCGTCAACTCGATGATCGATTACCCAGGTCGTCACGTTATGTCAATTGTGGACTCATGTCATTTCATTTTTCAAATCGTTATTATCTTACATAAATACACAAAGCCACATTTAATGTAATCGTAGCACATTACAGTTATTTTTTAAGCTATTACTTATTTATTTGACAGTTAAAGCACACCGATGTGAATTTCCGTGACGCCTGGCGTCACAGTCCTTTAGTATATTATCGCAAACTGTTTAGAGTCCTGTATGCAGACTTCTATATGGGAATTGGGCCGTATTCTTTCTTATTTCTCCCTTCATATTAATTGGATCGCCTTTTAACCATTTCCTTAATGTCGGTACTTTCGATTTGCCCTCTTAAATAGAAATACTGACGTCGTTTCATGCTTTTTCATTTTTGCTCGCCGATACCAATAAAACTTTTACATTCAGATATACACGGCGAAGAAAATACTTTAGATGCGGCATTAGAATATTTTTCGTATGGATCGATCACCTTTACTCGTATGCTTCGTTCTTTCTTATTTTGCAAAGCTAATCGCTTCGATTCAACACTCTTTGAATAACGAATATTAATAAGCTTATTGCTAAGCCATAACATTATATCTTTTATTTCTTTTCGTCCTGCCGTTCGATCTTCCTCATTAAAAAAAAGGAACTTTTCCAAATCATCTGGTTTATACTATTGTAATTATGCTCCAATTTCAAAAGATTCTCGTGATGATACTAGGATTGTTTTATTATGCGTTTAGTACGCTTTGAGTTTTTTTTATTGTACATTAGGACAACGTTAAATCAGACGTATCATGATGATTTTATAGACATGTATTTTACTGTTTTAGTGAATATTGACACGTGTCAGATTCACTATATAAAAATACATGCTTGCTGTTTTCCAATTTGTTTTGAAGAAAGACCCCAGTAAAGTGTTTGCTTGGTAGAATTTGGAATTTAATAAGAGCGCAATTTACGATGGAACATAATTTATCTATGGATTTGAAGCTTTTGGGTTATCTGTAGATTGTTCAAGTTTACAGCTGTGTTTCTTTTGAAAAGACAAATGAATATTTTAATTACAAGTTTGTAGTGTTTATCTTTGCAATTTTCAATGAAATATATAGAATCGATAAACAAGTAGAAAGTACTTACGGAGAATAAAAGTAAATAAATTCATGTATTTAATCGCATTTTGATAATCAGTAATATTCTAGGAGTCTAATTTACTACGGCCAACAATGTTAAAGAGACTTCTGAATCTGGACTTACTGCTGCCTCACTATATCCATTACTGTCTTTGACTAATGAAAATTGTGTAATTTTCAATTTTTAGAATTGTATAATTGATTTGTTAATCTTGTTTTTCATTATTTGTCCAGAAAGTTTTTGTCATACAAGGCAATATTTCTTAATATTTCGTTATACTAATTTGTTTAATTAATCTTTATCTAATTATTATGAATGTTAAGCCATTTTAAGGTATTTGTCTCATCAAATCAAAGTTTAAAAGTTTTTTTGAAATATTAATTACATGCTAATCAGACTGTTATCTAAAGGTCTGTGGTCAAATGAATTGCTATGTATCCATCTGTATAGATAGTTTTTCTCTGTTAAATGTGCATTAAGAATATTCCTGACCAAACATTTTTTCCTGCAGTAAGGCTAAAAATAATTATAAAATTTCAATGACAAAATATTTCTTTCATACTTTTCAACAGTATCATGTGGATGCTATATATTTTAAAAATATATTATAAGACATATGTATGAAACTATTTGAATTTTTCGCATTATACGAGACTTAATTTTTGGATTATACAGTCAGGAAACAAGTACTCACGGTCGATCACATTTAAAACAGGATAAAGTATTAAAATTTGTGGAAACAATTTTTAAACGGTTTGTCTCTGATAAAATATACTGATCTTATGAAATACAGTCCAATGTCTAAAAAAATAAACATATAATCAATTATGATTAACTTTTTTACTTATACCTATTCATACAATTTTTAAATTTACAAATGAAAAAAGAATTATTTTATAAATGTAAACGTTTAGTATTATAGGTATATCGATATGTTTGTTTTCAGTTTTGCTGCTTCTTCAGATGCATTCAAGTACAAATTATAATTTCAAAACTCAAAATATATTAAAATTATCCATTCAAATTTGAACGTTTGGATATTGCAGTATTGATATCTTGATAAGTAAAGGTCATAAATCTGTCATAAGAAATTGTTTGATGACATTAATTTTAATGAACCAAGAAGATTGTCCTTGACAAATTATTTATATAACAATTGCGAAATATATTTTTAATAATTTGCAAAGGAATTTTCATGAATATTTGATAAATTGATATAATACAGAAATTAATATATTTTGAATTAAAAATGTGAATGCTTCCGATTTAAAAAAAATTAAATAATTATTACGCAATTCGATCTCACAAAATTAATCAATTAACATTTTTCTGTCACGTTAATTCAATGGTATGGTTATGCTTAAAAATGCTACATTGAATTTCGCATTACTCCAGATTCAATAGTCTCTTGAAAATCAGTACAATCTTTCGAGTGGACAATATCAACGTACGTAACAAATATTATTTCACTTGTTAATCTATTTTCTTCCTTATTCTCTTTCCACAGCAACGATCGATTGAGCTAATATACATACTGATTATTAGAAGAGGTGGATTTTTCAATGTATATATTCATTCTTGTATACATTAAAAATTGAGAACGTTTGAATACATATAAGCGAAATTTTCTATAAGCTATTGCTAAATTTTACACCTGAACGGGCCTATTCGTACTTACATACGTTACGCATTTTGTATTCTTATTTTCTAATTAGTTCAACGACGCTGTCAATCATTACATTATAATTTGTAAATCCTGCTGACAAAGAGAAATCATGTGTTTTCTGATTAACCAGAATGCACCATAAATAATGACAAAGAACAAAAGACATTTGTAATTTTCAACCTTTATAGAATTGTCATTAAAATAAATGTTTATGTAAATTATCTATCTGTTTGTCTATAAAATTAGTTTTTTTTGTTGACATAAGCCCATTTTCTTCTTTAATACCTGTTTCAGCATCTGTCAAATATTTAAAAATTCTTTTTCCATTTTTAACGGCATGATAACATATGTACAACAGCATTTTATATCTTATAGTATATCCAATGCCTCACACATGAGATACCTTCCTTTTTGATCGAAGTAATTAGAAAATATGATATTCTGCGATTTTCTAATATTTCGAACAATTTCAATTAGATTTTGTGAAAAGTTTCAAGAAATGTTGTAACTCCATATCTGTCACTTCAATTACATAATGAATTTTTACGTTATTGTAACAAAAATCTATGGTTTCTGAATACATATGTGTATGTGTTATGCAAAGCGAGTACCCTAAAATTAACTAAAATCAACGATCGATATCCAGTTGTCTTTTCAAGCGCAGAGAAATATAGCCACACGTATATGAAAATTGGTAGGGCTTTCTTAGAGAGTCCAAATACCGTGCTAATCACTTCAATTTTGATAGTCTTTGACCCCACGTAATATCGCACAATTTAATCAATCTCAAACCGCGTGTTTGTGTAACAATTTTCTGCAAGAACTTTTTATAGATATTTTATTTTAATATTTCTCCAGTATTCATTGATTTCAGTACAACAGTCCTGAGTGTAATAATGACAATGATAACAATAACGACAATAATCATTACTTTTATTGGCTAACTGTGTTATTGTTCCAGGATATTATAGATATGTTTGATAAGAGTATTCTTACGTTACGGTGAATACGAATGCGGTGTTGCGAAAGTATATGCAACTTTGGAAATATTTGAGACTCACATCTAATCAAAATCTCAGTTGATCAAGTTGGAGAAGAGACTGCGCCAATTCGCCGTAATACTAATTGTTGTAGGGTCTCAAGTTATAATCATTAAGATTTTGATAAAATTCTTTGTTACTATTGATAATAATAACAAAAAATCTCTGTTATTAAAAAGTTGAAGGAAAAAATTAAGATAATAGGTATGCATCATCATAATAAAATTATTTCAATAAATTCTTTACTTTTTATAAGTATGTAAATAATTGATTAGTAAATAATAGTAGTGATTTACATAAATACTCAGAGTGCTGGCTATGATGCTCACTAACGACGATGACTAATCGTGGAAGAACTTCTCGACGAAATATAAGTAATAAGTATTTCGTTACTAGGTATAAAATCAATGTATTTGAAGTAATGCCTTTTTACTTTTTTATGCAAATTGAATATTGTATAAAACTATAGTAACAAATAAATTAATTTTTTTTCCTAAATATTAAAAGCTCATAGATAAAGTTGTTTATCAATGTTAAAATCACAATTATGTTATTTTCATATAGAGTAATTGTAGAATTAAGAATAAATCCATGGGTACTTTATCGCGTTCTACAAAAGAATGGCTACCTATTTTTAAATGTAAACGCGTGAATTTAGTTTTAAAAAAATTAAAGTTGTCGTGTATTGAAAAATAGTCAATTATTAGAAAATAAAAAACCACCTGAAAATTATTTCGAATCAAGCCTGTGACCTCTAAATAAAAGTAATGAAAATTTCTAAAGATAATTATTTAATAGACATCATGATTTTCTTTTTCATTTTATTCGCAGGAGATTTCCTGGAATAGTAGTATAATTATATGTGTTTTAAATTGAATCAGTTACAGTATTCGTTAATGGTTGTTTCAGCATTGCATTTATTTTAGGAGCAAATCGGGTCGATAAAGTACAATTACGTACTCTATATTTTTAGCTGCAGACTGTTCGCCAGAGGAACGGAGTCTGTATTAAACAAGTAGAGCGAAAATAATCAGGCAATTAATTATTTATTTAAACAATATATGGGTAAGGCGGCACATATCGATATATGATTTTATGCTTTACCGACACAAAAGTATCTAAATTATTGATAAGAGACAGTTCAAAGACATTCGCTGGTAAAAAAAATTATGTTGATTCGTAACGCATCAAAATTAAATTGACTGAATTGTATAAACTTACTATACTTACTTGACGCCAATGATTATTCAATGAAAAATTAACAAAACCAAAAAATAAAATATTGCAGATTGTACTTCGTAACTGTACTTGTAATTGAAAAGATAAGGAATAAATAAATTTCATAGTAGAAGAATGTTATGTGTAGAACTACATTTCACGATTGATCAAGCTGAATAACAAAATTTGAATAAGCAAATTGAATAACTTAATTTGTTCAATTCGTCAAGTTCATTGCAAACATATCTAGGGCAGATCAATGGAATGAAAATAAATAAACCAAAGCCATTGAGAAATAAAAAAGCGTTATGTCGCTCCTACTCCAATTCTAAGAATAAGCATTTTATTTTACTTATAATAAATCAAAATTAGAACGTGGCCGCAAGACACGTCTCATAAACGGAAAAATCATAAATTATTGCTTCTTTAATCGTATTAATAATTTCGTCAAGAAGTTCGTTCAGCAAATTTTCAAAAGTAATTATAAATTATAATTAATATCAATAAGTGTGAACTAGTGTAAGAGAAATGATGATTATAGACACATCGCATAGTATTATGCGTGAAGCCTTATTCACTAAAAGTGCTCGAGCAGCATAAGAAAAACGCAGGTTCATAGTAACAACAATGCGATCATCGCTGATAATATTTATCATCATGATAATAATTATAATGATAATAATCATAATAATAAATCTTCTATTTGCGTATAACAACATTTCTGATTCATCGGTTTACCTGAGACTAAAAGTTATGGCAATTCTAATATAAATTATGGCATTGAAATATCAATGGCTTTAATGATGTATGGAATTACTGGATTGTTTTCAAATTCCCTTATTGGTTTTTCGAAAAATCTTAGTCTAGGGACGTTTGCATGCATTTCAGTACGTCGAAAGAGAGATGGCTAATGTAAATAATTGAACGAAAGATTTTTTTCCTGCTCAATATTAATAACATTAAACGGAAATCTGAAAAATTAGAAGGGGCTATATTATTTATTACAAATTAAAGGTCGACCTGTGATAAATGGGCTGATTGCACTATCAGTAGAATTATATATAGTATATGCGTATGTATAGTATACAGATGCTCCAGAGATTGACCAGTACGTATTATTTATGAACGACTCATAACACCTTCTACAAAATCTTATTCGTTAAATATTTGAAAGGTAATTGTAAGATATATCATAGAAATGCTAATTAAAAAAAAAATAACTAAATTATACAAAATAAAACGTATACATAAGAATAAAAACAGTTAGTGGCGGCTCGCGTATAGACGCCGTGGAACTGTAGCACCCCCTATTTCTACTTGATATTATCGATAACATTTAATACACTGAGTCCTTAATTTTCTGAAGCAGCACCCCCACTAATTTTAGCTACGACCCGCCAATGAAAACCATAGACCCATTGTTTATGATCCAGACAAAAAGAACTTGCTCAATAATAAACAGTTTGAAACTTTTAATGTTAAGTAAATTTCTTTGTAGATAATGCAAAGCAATAATTAAATAATACAAAGCGGCCAATCCCTTCGAAACACTGTACATGAATATGTACAACTTATACGTTGTTGCGTGTGTACATACAGGCGCACAAGTGCGCGTTTTTGTTGTAATTGTATTTAAGGCAGCAAGAAACATTATGACGAGTTAATTTATTCGTTTATTAGTAGATAAACCTTATTAAAGATTAATGTTTAGTTCGCTTTATATGTCATAAATTCATTTCTCTGCATCCCTTGCCTCCTTTGTTTAAGGTCTAGATAATAGTTTTACTTTAACGGTATTTAGCTAGATCTGCTTCAACCTGCGGCCTATCCGTTGCTCCCAAAATTTCAATCTTAGTTTTAACGTTATTGTGATCCATTAGAAATATCCTCTCGCATTTCCTAATACTTCCTTCTCTCGGGTATTTCTCATTGTTTTATCGCCGCTATGAGAAACAAAGATTAATTTTATTATCTATGGTGTCTTACGAGTAAATGCACCTGTAAGATAGACCTATGTGGAATTTGCGTTTCGTTACCACGAATATTTTTCTGGAAGCGCAGATAAAACCTCCTTCTTCGGCTTACATATCAAATTCGCTTATAATTATCTACGTTTACTGTATTTTTGTTTGCTCTTTGCTTTTGCCAAGAGTATAAACTGCCGTTCAAGCTGTGTATGTATGCCAAGTATATGTATATCAAGAAATAATATATAAACCGGCTACTATTAAAATAGAAATTAACGTTAATTGTCACAACGTGTGAAACAACTTTTATCTTTGCAATAAATATCAAGGAGCCTCTAGGAACAGTGACAACCAATGATTATATGAGTATTACATTGTAGTTAAAGTTCATCCCCATCTTCTTATTGATATATACTTTATACTAATTAATATATTTTTTCTTCCTTTTTTGTACCATGGAGCTAGATTCTCAACGTTGAATGTCAAGGTAAATAAAGTATACTTTGTAAAGAAGCTGAGAAAAGAATTTCCTTAACGTATGAAATGCTTCATTTTTTTTCTTTTAGATCAAAGACCAAAAGTAATAAGATATGAAGCAAGAATAAAATGGCGAAAAGCAAACTATGAAGACTGCTGACAATATGCCGCGAGGCAATCTATTCAAACGACGATAGTATAATTTGATGGAAAGAATGCACGTGGTGACGGAACGCATGTATCAAACGAATATTCAAGGCAGCTAATTTTCGTCTATCCCTCTGAAACATGTCGTAGGTAAATTGTTAGTCAAAAGTTTTGATATATCGATTTCAGTTAAGATTATCAATGAAATTTCAGAAAGAGTGACAGCTGCAAAACACTCGCGTAAAACTTTTAACTTTTTTTACTTGCGCCTGTCTCGCATGAGATGCGTAAGTTTTTTGAAATACCAATCTATAAACATGCTTTCAATGTATTTTTAGCATGGACGTTTCTCCAATTTCAGTATTTGGTTAGATACTTATTTATTCAGAAAATTGAGTTTAAAATATAGTCGTCTAACCAAATGCCATAAATACGGAATAATTCGCTTAAAATACAATATTCTTCGTCTCATATGCAGCATAGAATTTTTGATTTATTAAAAATCGACCATTTTAATGCATGAGTGTAGAAAAATATTGCATGTTTTATTTAAACTTGAATTTTTACATTTTTTAAACAATTTTTATCTCAAAAGCAATTTTATAACATTGAAAATGATAGCACAAGATCAGTGTGTTTCCTTCTGTTCTCAAAAGTACTTATTGGACCACCCTGATATACATATTTAGAGATCTTTCTTATCCAAACAAATTTTCAATTTCTTAAACGACTGTGTCAATTTCATATTTTCATTTGATATCCTGACTAAGATATATTCAGACTTTTGACTAACAATACATTTTCTTATGAGTAACATTCTTATATAACACTTTCTCTCTGTTTCCCTCTGTATACAAGGCGATTCACTTAAATTGTCATAGTACAGTGCAAATTTTAAGCTTGTAACGATTTAAGTGAGTTACCCTGTATATATATACATATATATGTATGTAAGTATATAATCATGTAGTTCGTATAGTTTGAGGACCCAGGCGATTTTGGGGCATTCACAATAGCGAGCTAATGTTTAAAAAAAAAAAAAACTAAACCTTGGGACATCACAGCATTGAAATTCTAACCTAATCTAACCTGGCGAAACTTCTAAGTCCATCACAGACACTGGGTGTGTAACATTGGAAAAATATAAAACAGATTCGGTGTGACAACCGCTTTATGGTCCTCAAAGCATGCGTTATGTTGAAATTAGGTTGAGACCCGACCCCAAACTATACAATTGTCCTCAATGTGTACGTTGTATATCCAAATTGTCCCCAAACTACCATTTAAACATGTATATAAGTATATATGTATATATATACATATACCTATGAATTATCGATTTTACATATAAATAGTATAAAGCTTACTAGTAGGCTCTCGTTAGTAATGTAATTCATTAGGTAATCTTTTATCATACTCGTATTCTATTTCATAGCTTGGTGCGACGCGCAGATATTGAGTATTCATACGATAGGTACAATCAGTACGCACGTACATTTGATTATACGCGGTTGACGAAGGAAACGCGATCGCCCCACTTCTCATGGCTTTCCATAAACATATCTTCTTTTCTGTTTACCGCAACAGTTCGGCTTAACGTGACCCACAGTAATCACTTAGACGACGACCACACGTCAAGCATGTAGAACGAAACTATTCGATCGACGGCGACACCTGATTGTGTCCTGGTAACCCAAGTCGTTATCTTAATAATTAATGCGAATCCAATTAAAGTTAATTAATGACCATTACTCGAAGGGCTCGATTTCCGACAGATGTATGTAGAAACTGATTTTTACTCAAAGTATATGTCACTCTTTCTCATA
Organism: Trachelus tabidus; assembly: GCA_030142655.1. NCBI lineage: Eukaryota > Metazoa > Arthropoda > Insecta > Hymenoptera > Cephidae > Trachelus > Trachelus tabidus. Next base: position 32,769 of record JARQTI010000326.1, on the reverse strand, counting down.
CTGCTGCTTTTTTCACTCTTTTTCACGCTTTATTCTTCATCTCTCATTTGTACATGCGCTATTTGTCATTCACTCATTTGCTCACCTTCTCTGTTTCTACCTTACTTTCTCTAACTAGTCCTCGTATATTATTTTTTTTCAAATTGTCAAGAGTTTACATGGGGAAAGATCGATGTTGGTGTGTTATATATATTTTCTTTTGCAACATGAAACACCACTCTATTTTTTTGGTAAAATTATTCATATTGACAGAGACATATTTAAAATTCTCGATTGGTCGGTAGTCAGATTTTTCAGATTAAATTTATATAATTTTGTTATACAGATTGAATACAGTTTTTGGAAAAATATTTATTCTAAAGATTTTATATTATGCATGATATTGTGTTTCGTCGTGTTCGTTGAATTTCGGATAGAGGCAGACATGTTACTTGACAGACAGAAAAGTTATGATGATATTGCGCTGAATATATTCAGTTGAAATATGATGAAAAGGATAATAATATTAGTCTAATTTCATGGAGGTATATGTATAAGAAAATTGTGTATGTTTAAAAGTAACAAGTGAAAATGATTAAAGAGAAGATAATATTTCGTAGATATGGGTAAAGACAAAGATCTTTTAATATTAGTTTTTTTCAAGTTAAAATAACATTGCATCCACCATGGATTTTTTTGTCGTAAATGTGTTTAATGAATAATTACTGCATATGAAAATTATGTTCATTGTGAAATCCATTCGACTGTGAGTAACCGTTGGAAAATGTTTTATTTTCACCTTCATTTCCTCTACAGTTTACGCGTAGGTTAATGCATCAATGTAGTGTGAATATGTATGATGTAAAAAATTAATTTGAATACGAAAGCGTGGATTGAACAAATGTCATACATATTATGTATACAATTCAGGAATCAGTAAAGGCGAATAGAACTTGCAGTTACATAAACACTTGAAAATTAATTTCAAATATTTTTAGCTTCTAATACCTAAATTACATTTTGCCAGATTTAAAAATATTAATTTCAAAAAACAATAGGAACAAACAAGTTTTAGCTCTATACACTCCTTATTATAGAAATGCATGTGTTTATGTACATGTTTTGCTTTTGTAGATACGTGTAAGACTACTGCGTAATTGGTATTCGTACTGAATTTATAATTTGATATGATCCATACAGAATGTGCACTTATTCCATTAACTGCCAAAAGTGAAATTTTTCTTTTTTCCCTGTTTATCATTGTCCAACTTCAAGTTGTTAACATCTGCAAATTTAACTGTTTTATTCATATCAGGAACTTGATTTTTATTGTATTTTTTGACTCTTTGGTTCGGCACGGTGACGATAGGAAAAACGTTTTATTTAATATACGTGGAAAGTTTGACTTTTCTTCTGTAAATTTCAGCCCAATAGGTTCAGATATTTTTTTAGAAAATTACCACCTTATTTTTTCTGAACATTGTAAAAGTCATGTTACACGGTATGCATTATTTTTGGAATATCCAATTTAATAATACACGTATTGTATTCCTTTATTTGATCATTTCTTTTATTTAATATTGGAGTGTATTATAAGTTTCTCTTCGTTTTACTTATTGTCGTTGAATTGTTATGCAGTTCGTGTAATATGAGTAAAGAATAGAGTAGCAAAATTTGAGTAGGATATCACGCGTGACTCAAAAAGTTTATTATCTTCCTTTATTAATGTTCGATCATGTATATAGATTAATCAATTATATAATGTGTAATCAACGTTCAACCAATATAATAAATTTATGAATATAACCTAGGTCATATGTCAATAAGTCTCGCTTCTTATAATTTTTCATTCGTCGAATGTTGAAGAAATTAATCGAACAAGCCTATCGTCTTGATTTTACTAATAATGTTTGCCAACGTGACTATTATTTGCCACTAATGTAGCATTATTACTCAAATTATTCTGATCTTTTGCGAGATTCTAAATTTTTCTTGTAATGATACCATTTATAAAATGACTTGAAATTTTGACATATCTTTTTTATCATTCTATCATACATGTCATATTATACGTATCATCATGACTGAGACCATATTTATCAGTTACTAACTTGCAATTAATGTTCGTATATTGCATTACAGTTGTAAGGCCGTTATAATGATATTTATGTATTTGTAATAAATTTATAATGTTGAAGATTTCAGTAGTTCGTTGAATTCTTTTTAGTAGTTTTCTGTCTGCGCAATGTTTTTTTTTTTCTATAACAATTTATTGTATCTCAATATTAAATTTGCCATTATTGTCATCACAAATAAAGGTGAAAATTGTTGTAATGATTACAATAGCAACTGTGTGTTCTTTTTGCAAGTCATATGAACCCTTTTGCTTAAAAAATATATTCCACATCATTTTTAATGTGAATCATTCATGTGAAAAACAACATAAAGTAGACAAGAGATCATAAGGAGCGAGGTAATAATTTAAGACATAAGAAATCATTAAAATGTTGTTTAGCATAACAGAAATAATATGTAGTTATGAATATGATTGAATATCAGGATTCTTTGCTTTGCCTGCTTTTCTCATCAATCTGAAAATTTGACTAAATTCAAAATATTAAACGATTACTATAATCCTTTCCTTTAAGCATAATGCTCTTGAGGTTCATCAACCACTGGCTGCAGCGATGGTGGCTGGTCATCTCACAATGATGACCTACTGAGTTCTTTCGCTACCAATAGTTTTAAACCGATGACGTTATGGATTTCCAAGAGATAGTTGTTGGTAGCTATTTAGGAAATATAGTTTTGAACTTCCTAATATTCGAAATTTTTTGGCGTATAGCGTACAGCTGTTGTTGACAGTGATGACTTCATTCATCGTTACATCTTGAGTTTGAAATTAGCTCAGCTTTCAATCGAATTCTTGAAATGATGGCTTAGATTCGCTAGCCCCAATCGACGAAGTAACAGTTGAGGTGTGCAGGGATTTTATTTAATGGAGCAATTTAAATGATGATAAAGATGTGAAGAAAATTATTAACAAAGATAGTCAAAAAATGAAAATCTGCTTTGTTAGCAGTACAAACAAATGGCGTTAAGTCAAGAACGAAAATGGACGAACGGAAACGATGTTTTAAGGAGGATTTTCAAATGGAAAACGTATGATGACAGTGTATACATACTTATGGAATCCCCTTATGGTGTATTTAGATTTATTTATTTAGTTCTCTATGTAGGTCTACTATTATTCTCTATCATTTTAATTATATAATTTCCTTTTTACTAACATTTATATCTTCGATTATCATAGTAATTTACACTCTTGCTATTTTATTTCAGTTTATATATTTTTTTCTTTTCGTATATATGTCTCATTTGTCTACTCACAGGTAATTTTTTTTATATCACTTGAAGAATATAGAAACAAAATTCAAATACTATTAGAGTAATATAGAATAAATAAATAAAATTGAGCTCTCCTTACAAAACGTTAAAGTATAATAACATAATAAGTTTTGCAATTAAAGAGCTTCGTAATCATTTTGAATATTTTACGCATATCTTTTTTTAGTAACCCAGTAAAAAACCAGACTGAAAGAAATGAATGCGTCCTTGTTCTAGTTTAACAATCTGATTGTGAGGCAATTTATAATATATTATGCAATACTTTTGAAATATGTATATTTTTATGTACATCATTAAGTTAATCCCTCCACATTTATTACAATATTCTATTAATTTGTATACTTTTGTATATACTTTAATTTATATATGTAGGTAACGTATAATTTGTTTTTACGCGTCTCAAATCTCAAAGCCTTACCGCATATGATCTTCTATTCGCTTATACGTATTCAGTGACTATTTCAGGTAACAATATGTTTTCTCTAAGCCGAAGAAAATCATTTGTTTGATTTTTTAATAATTGATTTCATATCACTGTATTGCGCATCAGCGTATGTACAATGTACATAGTATAATATTTTATGTACATTGTACATAGATCCAATATCTAAGTATGTATTGCTGTGCACGCATTCTATCAGCTCACCAATTTTTCTGGATGGCATTTTTTGTTGAACGCTTTATTTGCATGTACATACACTACAATAAATGCTTAAATCTGAGATCTATGTGCCCATGCATGTAGCTAATATGAAAATGTTTAATTTAATACATATCGCGTGCATTTCATAGTAAAGAAATCCACTATTAAAAATGTCAATGGTATTATATTATCGTTTTATAGTTATGGCCACTAAGATCACATATAATTAACAGAAATTACTCGTTGAAATGCAAATAAAAAGTACGTTGATCATAATGGGAATTTTAAAAGGAAATATCATGGATAGTAATTGAAATACACATTAAGTATTCAGGAGAGTTGAAAATTCGATTAATAAGTTTTGTTAATAATTTTGAGATAGTAAGTGGTGAGCAACAATAAAAAAGCATAGCAATAAGCAACTACTAATAACATTCTAAAAAATAACATGAAAATGCTTATAATTAATAACCATACCGCGTAATATTTCTTAACTGAAATGATTTAATCATTTACTACTGTTAATATATATCATTTACAATGAAAATTGTTTAAAGGATCGTCAAAGCAAAAGTAAGAACTAGTAATAATTACTAAAAATTGGCATATAAACAGAATAAATTTGTAGTAGAAGGAAACGACGGTGTACACGATGAAGATTTAGGTGGAATGACCGTGATGTTAATTTATTAAATAGATAAAAAATCATGCGGCAATTAAATTTATAAATATCTACAGAATGGTATTGAGTTGTTATGAATTCTCAAGATGAAGTAAATTAATATAAGGTCGCTATATGGATAAACCAAGACAATATATGAGTACCTAACGATTTTTAAGGAGTTTTCTAATAGTACATGTATAGTTATGGAAGTAATCGTTTCATGGTAATCTATTAGTATAAATTCTCATCATTTAAAATATTCTCTGCTGTGAGAATAATTGTGACTCATGTGTACATGATTTTCTGGTATGGAATATACTGCTCGATGGCGTACAGTTTTAAAAATCATTCAATCAATGTATATCTGCCAGCAGATAATGAATATGAATGACTCTATTACATTTAGTATGAATACACCTAAGCATACACCTATGCAGAACAAATAATCTACAAACACTTTATATGTATTTTTTATACAAAATAATGCACCTAAGTAAAGCTTTGCGCAGGGGTATATAAAAAGAAAATCTTAACAACCTTCCACAAAATTCCTTATAGGTTAATTGTGAAATTAATAAGTGTAATGTGTATTTCATAAAAAGTTAAAGGCAACAGTCGTAAAATTTCAAAATCATTGGGAGAAGGAAGAAAAATCTGAAAAATAAATTATGTAGCTAAAGCTACATACGAATACACAATCAATGTGTACACACTGGTACGAGCATCCACGTTAAATCATTATTTGTGAAAATTGTAAACAATAAAGATTTTATGTGGGACAAAAATTGCATCAAATTTTAGAGCTATTACCAATTGAAACGTGATCACACTGTTCGTTTAATGTAGTGGGTACAGGTACAGCCACTCGTAACAATTCTCTTCTCTTAATTTCACCTCCGTCTTAGATTGATTGTTGTAAAAATGAGGTCTAAATAACTTTTAGTCTAGTTGTACATGTGGGTTATTATATTTTAGTGAATAACACATGTCAAATTCGTAGCGTTTACAATTTACAGAATTAAGGATTTAAAATGACTGTTTTAGCACGACGGTTCCGTCAAGAGAAAACTAATTCATGGTTTTAAAAAAAATTGCAGTAGATCACGCAAATTATAAAATTGCCTAGAAATTAAAGACAATTCAATTATATATAAAAATTGAATAGAGCATATGAAACGAAATGTAAAATAAACGGAGTCAATATTTTTCCTATATCCTATCATTTAAAACATCTTGAAAAATATGTCTTACCTTTTGCATGGGATCAAGTATTTTCAGATAACAAGACCCAAACTGCACCTTGATATAATGAGCAAGAAAATCTAACAGCATTGATCCTACAAATAATCTGTAAAAATAATTTGATGCGCACTGACTGATGGAGTTCCGAATTTCAACGAACATGACGATCGTTAATAAAAGTCATAAAAGATTAGCGTTACAAATGAAACGAAAACGGCAACCGTCATTATCATGTCACCTTAGAAAAGTATATAACAAGCAGCTATCGAATGATCAAAACTAGACCTAACAACCTCTCTTTTACTGAGCCTATAAACGTTTTCTCTACAGATCTATAATATACCCGAAATCATTATCCGATATCATTTCATATCGTATCGCGTTTAATCTAATCTTTACTCGGCCCTAATAATTGCATCTTCCTTTCCTTCAGTCCTTCGTTATACTCTCTACGAGGACCAGTTCGTTACATCTCATTCTTTCAGTTACTCTTTCATAATCTCCACATGTCTTTCTCACTCACGTACAAACACATGCGCTCTCTCTCTCTCTCTCTCTCTCTCTCTCTCTCTCTCTCTCTCTCTCTCTCGTAAGCATGTACGGAACACATTCACCTAAGCACGCATACGCATGAACACACATGAACACGCATAAAACATTCCAGTTTCTTTGCCTACCTGTGACAAACCGTATCTACGGACGAACCATCCCCAGGATCATGATCATGATCATGATTAACTCGACAACCGCGCGTTAATCTTGCACCGCGTGTCGTGCGTACAGTAAATACAGGCGCCGTCCTCATGTGGGTTCGTAGATGGATACACGTTGTCACTTATTGTTATATTCGAGTGCATTGCGGTTCGTCCAAAGAGCAGCTCGTTCGAGCAGCCTGTCAAGAATCGGCGAAACCGTCTCTGTTGATATGTCTGATGTGTGATCGATTCATTCATTACCACGTCGTCGATCGGCGCGTTTTCTTCTGGCGATTGAGGAGTGGAGCGAGTCGTTCTTAACGAGCTAGACGACTCCTCGTGTATCGAACAGCTGCGAAAGGTGACCTCGAAGAAATGCGGAAACTTGTATGACAAGAAGAATGCTCAATAGACAATGAGACCAGCAGGCTCCCTGCAGCGAAGGACTACTCGCGCCGTTGCATGGCTCCTTCGCTGCCATTTCCAGTTTTGCTAAAATGATAAAAAAAATAGTTTCATTGAAAACAGTGTGTTATTTGTGTTAATTATTTGTTATTATATCTTTGTCATGTGGAGAGCACATATTGTGAAATAAAAAAATGTTTGAAAAATATTTTCTGAGCTCTTGAAAGTGTGGAATATTATTTTTTTATATAACATAAAAAATGTTAAATATTGTTTTTAGACATATTTTAAAGACTGCTTTGGACATGTACCATAACGATCGTTAAAATTCTTATACATAACCAACTGGAGAATTAGGACGTAAAACCTTTGAGACTGATTGTGCATTGCTGTGCATATACCATCTTCGCGTACACAGAAATACTTTGTAGGTGCTGGACTCGTACATTGAAATAAAAATTATGAATAGAACACTTTCGTGCTTTGCCTTATCAAATTTCTGCAGAAAGATGTGAAGTTGTGATATTTTGATCAGTCGCAGAGCGATATGGTCCCTGCAATTTATAATAGAGTTAATTATTCACTTTTTGCTTATTCGTGATATACCTATAATTGTGGTGTCAGAGAATATCAACTTTCAATTAATGTTTTTCATTGATAAATTTTTAAAGAATAAACAACTGAACCATAGAAAGAATGAAATAAAATTTTATTTCAAGTGGGACCAATCGTTAGTAATTAATACCTAGCATATCCGATATTAATCCCCCCCCACCATCGACCCCCTCGTCGCCCTTCTTCGTCACGGGAAATAATAATTTAAGGAGTAAGAGTAGGTCTCATATATTTACTTATTTTCAAATGAAATATTAACTTTATATAGTTTATCAACAAAATTAATTAACAGCATTATTTTCAAGGACCGATATTAATATTAATTTTTTCACTGCTCTATTCCATTATCTTGATATTTATTTGACTGTGTCCGACTCGACACGTATCAATCTCAAAATAACAAACTTAATGCGAGTCTTTTAACCTAATTGGTAGTTCGATGAACTTTATTAAGATTATTACTTGACTTACACGTTCTCAGGAGATAATTGTGGGACAATTTCTTTTGAGTTTATCTAGAGCGATAAAGAAGGGGAACCAACCTTAATATTTTGTATTTAGACTGTTACTGCTTATTTTTATATAGTTATAAACGAAGCGAAATGTAATCATTTTTTTTAATTTGCATTATGCTTGTTTTTTACCTCCAATGCAATTTAATCAATAAATAATAGTTAACAACGATTTATTAATCCAGTGTGGGTTATTGATGTTGAATGAAAATCCAATGCTGGCCGAGATTTGTATCGTGCTTGGTAGAGAAGAGTTGGAAAAAAAATTGTTGAACCAATAAACTTCCTAGTATATTGGACTGGTGAAATTGCCGATGGTCGGGTACAAAAGTTAGGCCGAGATTGGACCAGAGCTTAGATCAATGTTACTTTTGAACTTTGAACTTTACTTAGTTGTTTAGTCATAGTACAATTGGTGATTCAATTTTGGGAAACATGTGGTAAAATACCAACGTTTGGACATAACGATTGGATCTGTGCTTGGAACACATTTGATCTAATAATATATGTCAATCAAGAATTCGACATCAATTTTGTTAAAATAATATAAAACATTTAAATTAACATTTTGGTACAATTTTATATTTAATCAACATTTTTTTAAATCTTAACAAATACTTTCGCAAAAAGTTTACAAAAATATTTGATCTGTATTATTAATTACGACTTATATGTGGTATATATGATAATACAAGAAGTATCTTTATGGAGAAATTCTACAAAATTTTTGATTTTCATATGCTATACAAATATTATTGATTATGATTCTTGACATAGTAACATGTACAAATTGGTCTGGGGGTTTAATGGGTAGAGTGTCACCTGTCGCACTTTAGGCATTTCGACAATCGCGGATTCAAATCCTGCACCGAGTGACATAAATAGGTGTATGTCCACCAAAAACGAGGAACATACGTCTTACAACCATTTTGGTTGAATATCATTTTAATCATACAATTTTTTTATTATCTAATTTGTATAGATGATTTATTTTCAAAAATATGAAAACAGTCTAAATAATTTTCTATAATTTGCTCGGAAGTTGGCTAAAAAGTTAGTGCAAGAATGGGCCAATGGTAACGCAGACAGTCGTCTTATTTTATCATCCAAAATATTGGTCCATGATTGGCATCGTTGTTCAAGAGAAATAAGCATTGGGTCATGCTTGGGTCATGCTCTGTCCTAGACTGATTCGTATTTACATGCACATATGAGAACAACAATACTAACAAAACGTTATAGTTTTCAACAATTTTTTCCAACCCTCAATTATATTTTTATTTACGTTTAATATTTTATAAAAACGCATTTGAATATTTTCTATTTCGTATGCGGTACTGCTGGAGTTATTGATTTCAAGAAAATATAAGGTACCCAAATATGAGAAATGTGGGCAAAAACTATATCTAGAGAAATAGCTGACTTTATAAAGTATCAGGTTGACCCAACAGTTCTCTGGTGTAGCTTCATTGCTGCTGGTGGTCCCATTCCTCGAGTGTGTATTCACACACCCGCTCGATCGTGGCCAACGAGTATACGTGCGTATGTGATGTGGTACCGCGGCATCGATCCACTTTTCCTGGCGGCCAGTTCATCCCCATCCCCATCCCCATCCTCATCTCTAATTCGTCTATCTACCCTTAACTCCCCTCGAGTTTTATCAATGTTTTGTTTTTGTCGCAAGAACCCTGATAAAACTCACGTTTACCAAAATTAAGCTGCAACTTAACTATGTGGATTCACTTACCAGGATAACTTATAATTGCTATGCCAACCTGACCTCATCCTTATCTTCATCTTTATCTATCGCTGGCACTGTGAAGTTTTCTATGATCCTTGATAAACTCTACCAAAATGTTATAATTTATTTGGCTGTGTGCCTAGATATTAATGAAAGGATCTAAATGAGCATTCTTGAGATATTTATATAGGTACATAGCGATCAATGTATGAAAATATATTTCAATGCTTCAATTCGACCAGGTTAGAATTGAAAGGTTTGTGAAAATTATAAGTAATATATATGAAAGTTAAATATTTTTCATCAACTGAACTTTCTAATGGCCTAATGGATAAATATGCTGGTTCCTTTTGTAGGAATCTAATTTAGGAATTTCGAAAATAATACATTTTTTAACTGAGTTTTTAACATTTTTTTAACTAAATACACTGATCGATTGAATTATTAATGGTGGGTTTTTTTATACGGATTCAACTTAATTTTCATTTAGACTCACAATAAATTTTAGTTTGTCATAGACACGAATGACTGATTATTTTCGGATTATATAAAAATACATAGTCTCAGCTTTGTCTCGGCAAAGTCTTTTGGTTTTGGAAATCTGAATAAGAGTTTTACATATTCCAGACTTTAAATTGGGATAAGATGGACTGAGATACAATGTGTTAATAAAAATGTATACTCTGACACTCTTATATTTTCGTTTAAAAGTCTTGACTAATGACTGTGTCATTTTTACTTGCTCTTTAATATTTTTGAATATTTTTATTAGAATCAAGAAATGAAGTCAAGTTAAAGAAATGGATTGCTTTACCCTCTGTAGTGTTTACAAAGAATGAGTATATAAGCATAGGCGCCAATGCATATACCGACGATACTAGATAAACTATTATATCGAAGATTCAAGTTTATATAAAAAGTTAAATATAGTTGTCGATGAAATACTAATATTTTCAGGTTTCTAGCACTTCCATTTTCAAAATTTATCTCATTCTTTTTTTAAACATTATATCGAATGTGGCAGCTGTTTATTGATACAGAGAAGTATCTTACATCCTTTATTTGTTTAGGATTCGGTTATTGATTCGATGTATTTTTTGTCTTTATACGAATATACGCGTATTGCAATACACGTATGTAGGAATAGATGACGTAAAAATATGTATATTGTAAGAAAACCTTTAACATTTTTCAGATATCGAATTGTAACTCTAGATTGATTTATCGGTGCGGTGGATATCGTTTGAAAATTTTTTCAGCTTACAGAAGGTTTCTTCATGGTAGGGTTTAGGAAGATTCTCAGTAGTTTGGCTGGCACGGTGCTGAATACTCAATTTTACAATATAGAAAAAATCGAAAAATTTTGATTTCCGTAATAGTAGATCTTGATCGGTTTTCTTTAATATTCAAATTAATTTCAAAAAGAACTTCGTATATCGAGAATTTCGTTCTATTTCTCGAAAAGTTTCAATTTTTGATTAATACGCCCAAAAGCAATCGAACCTGCTTAAAGCTTAAAGGCATTTTGCTGGGTTTCGGATAACTTTAATTTCCATTTGATCAAAAGACGATAAGGTTTTCATTCGGTTCGTTAGCTCCAGTCTCCTGACGCCGTTTACATCTATTTGGAATTCTCAGTAGTAAGAAACAAGCTTACTTATTAATTTCTTTTCATTTATAAATCTTTTCATTTTTCCATTTTACTAGCACAATGGGCAATCCATAATTTATAAACGAAAAGCACATAGTTTGTTCACGAGTAGAATACGTTTTACGGGATCATTTTTTAATGAGATTTCATGTCAAAGAGTTCCTTAGATCTCGCAATTTGCTCGTAAATCATTTCACTGTCCTTTTCTTCTCCCTCTCTTTAAATGTATATAAATATAGTTTAAAATACTATATATTTAATACTAATATTATATATATTGTGATAGTGAATATTATAAAATACGTGAACCCATTCAGCAAACTTATTGCCAGAAATACAGTGCAATTTTTTCCCTTGGCTTCGTGAAACAGAAAGATCACTTTTCTACTCATGCAGCTTCCGCGAGTAGTGACGTCTTAAGAATGTAAGCACTCTGCCAGTCTTCACTTCTCGGGCCGCCATCTAATTTCAGTAGACGAGTGTAAAACTTAAGATGAGAATAAGAATAAAAGTGAGTAAGAAGTAGAGGAGTGAAGAACAGGCAAAGAGAGAGAAGGAAAGAGAAAGAGAAAGTGGCATGTTATTTCCGATAGTAGCAGTGTAATAAGCTCCTAAAATATATTTAATCAATAAATAGAAATAAATGACATAACAAATTATTTCAATGATACCATTATAATTCTAAGCTATTATAATTTTTTTGCAAAATATTTTGATATATGGAAGTTTACGAAATAAAGATACCGATCATATCACTAATCTTCTGGTTATGCAAATTCAGTGTGTCGCAAATAAGACTGCTTGTGTAAGAGAAAATATAGTATAACGCGGTACTGAAGTACTAGATGAATTAATAAATCTGATAAGGTAAATAAATAAATCTAGTCTTACAAAATATATGTTAAAATTAGCAGTTATGGATACGAATAATAATCGACGTAATGCCGAACATATTGATATCTTCGGAATCAAGAAATGTATGTAGGGATCTTTTCCGAGGGAGCATGAAATGACGGACGGCAACTTTAAGAATCTAAAGAATACTTATTTAAAACGAATATGCTCCTGTATTGTCTCAATCCCGACTGACTCGTCGTTCCCTTTTTTCTCTGCTGCCCCGCTGCGGTCACGTGACCCCTGGACTCGGCCGCCATCGTCAGGCCCGTGGCAAGCTAGGCTCGGGGCCCACTCCTACATGTATTAATAATTTATAAGAGAATTTCTTTGCAGAAATTAACAACAACACATTCGTATCAAATATCTTACAAGACGTAAGCAATAGTAGTCGGCGCCTTTAAAGCCTTAATGGACACGATGAATACCCAAGCATAGTACGAGGGTGTGGTCTTTAGGCTGAAAAGGGGGTTGCTTTCTGTGTAAAGGGGTCGGGGCCGTTTGGCAGTCATTTGTTTGCTGTCCCGTGATTCACAATGGCTCACATCGCCCGGAAAATTATGCTTTCGTAACGTCAACAGCAACGTTGCGTGCTTTTATCACTGGTGCTGGAAGAGTATGACGTACGGAAATTTTCCACTACATTCTTTCCAAGAAATCATCCAGATAGTCCTGACCATTTTTAGCGCCGTTTCTTATATCTTCGCTTTTGATCCTTCGAACTCCAGATTTCCCCATTTTACATATATTTTGGTGCCTCAGACATGACAGTCGAGTGCAAAGAGCTGAGTGTATCTGCTGTATGATATAAGGCGAAACTAAATTTCACTTTTTCTACTATATAATCCTTTATCATTTTGTCCCCTTTTGTCCCCTTCTCACCATTCGTCGAGAATTACGTGACATTTCAAGTAAAAGGGACGGTCGACGATCGTTAGTTTAATCGACGTATAACGGATTAAGGTTAACTAGGCTTCGTTGAGGATTTGAATCGTATATCGGTGTCATTGTATTATTTTTTATATGCTATCACCAGCCGTTGACTCCGTAATAAAAGAAATAAATATACGTCAATTTTTATTTATTTCTTCTGATTTTCTTGATCAGTCCAACTCGCTCAATGTAGGCTGCTTTACTGTTATTATCGAGAAGATCTTCTTTGACTGCAGGATATTGCTTTGATTCTAATGTTCGCTGTACTTTTTTTTGTATTATTATAGAATAGAGATATACTATGGTACGCAGACAGCCTACCCATATTTTTGTACCAAAGATCGCCCTCTTTGAGTCCGCAGCTGATTAAATCTCTTTTGCTTTCTTTTAATTTTCTTAATATCTCAGAATTGTTTTATCCTTTCTTCGTTCTTCTATTTCTTTTTCGTTTCTACTACCAAAGTCGTTGCGATAAATTTTGGAACTTTCAGAAAACTTTGTGAATTGAATAAACCGATATCATCAGTGTGCATAATGAGTGTAAAGTTCGATCAATTCATTTTGGAATCAATCTAGAAAAAAAATTATGATTATAATTTTAGATGATATATATTCAGAAATATAAAGGCGGATTATATTAATGTTAACGAGAGAAAAACTGATATATCATACAAATAAATCAGATATACTGTTTTTTCAGACCTACTAAATATGACCTACTAAATATCGTATATACAATTAAAAATTAATTTATAAAAACAATGCATCACTTTTAATGCGTCATTTTAACTTCATTATGACATTTTTTTATATGACCGTATGGAACATGCAGTTGTCTAGAACTTTCGGTAACGACGTAGCACATACATGAATTCCATTTTTTTATAAGATGGAACCACCCTAGTTTATATGATTTATGAACCACAGAGCAATCAAGATAATATGATTTTCATTTAACACTCTTATAATTTATAAAAGATTATTTTATATTTTATTCATTTTATAGAGGGTTGAGGACTTGGAGCTTCTTGTTTAAGAAATGTATACCCTGTCATGTAAATTAATTTCGAGCTCACAGTCAGCACGAAGTCAACATAACTAAAAATAATGTTCAACGATGCTATTATACGTTATATTACATACAATTTATGATTTCTATGGATTACAAAGTTGTAAGCAAGTTTTCAATTAGTCACGTGCCTTATTTGCAACAGCAAAAAGAGAATTTAATAAAACTATTTTTGGACCGTTATAATTTCCGTTATGCTGTATAATATATTTATTTAGAATTATATATAGTTTTATATGTATAACGAATTGCTCGAACTCCACTCGTTACATTTCATTACTTCACGAGGCCACCAGAGGCGCGGGAGGGCAAGGAATTTCCGAAAAATTAGCAGCAGCAAATTTTGTAACACCGTGTTACAATATTAAGGCACATATCAAAATAAAAATACTTTGCAAATTTTCTTCTCATTCGGACAGTGATTTGTAGTCAGAATCATACAAATTTCAATTTTTCTTACCGAAAATCAAATTTGTAATCGGATATCAATGATGTCGATGTATGTCGATATATGTATGCATATAAATTTCAGAATCGTCACAATTACAAGTAGTTTATTACCCGTAACGAAAAAGGATAAAAAGGCGAAAGGAAAGGGGATCGCGCAAAAAGGGAAGAAATAAAAAAGCAGGATTTATTTTTAGCGAGTTGCCGGAAGACTGTGCTAGATGCTAGGGGGAGTCAGTGGTAGTTATAAAGCTATAGGCCTACACATATAAAGTAGCTGGCCCCGCTTTTCCTTTGGACACCACTTTACACGTTTCCCTAAACCGAAAGCTCTGTAAGTAGAGCGATCAGTACTACTTTTGAAAATGTTTAGCCAACCAGGGGAGACAATATTTTCTCGCATTCGAGCGTGAAAAAACTATACAAATTGAAGACAAAAGAAATATTGTACAGATATAAAGACGTTCTGCCATTCATTTTTTCATACATTCATGTTGCCATTTTAGCGATATGTTACGTTTGACTTGAAATTTTACAATACTAATGAGGAATCTGATTCAACGATTCGTGATGCTGATTTAAATTCTAGACATTTTTAATCTTTGATAATAGTTGTATGCTATAGAAGCAATTGGGTTTTTCGTATTACTTATTACATACCGATTTAACAATACACACAAAATTTGGAATATTGTATTGTAATATTATATAGAATATTTGTAAATGTAACATATAACACTTGTAAATTATCCCTAGCAGGAATATTTTTCAATGTACCAATCGGAGCGTTGCTTGTATCTTGACGAGCCCTTGGTTTGCATAATAAATATTTCTGCTAGAGACGAATTTCTCTAATATAAACTCGATAATACATATTGTAAATTCCAGAATATTTGAAACTTGGGTCTGCCAATGACGGCTATGATAAAATATTATAACTTTCTACAAGGTTACACATAAGCCTCGCGTATAGTTTTTATAGGTGGTACTTAAGCTCTGACATATAAAAATGACATTTCTCGACATGGCGAATTCAACACAATTAGGGCGACGAAGTATCCCGCTGATAAATCTATCTAATCTAAATATCTACCGTATCCATTTCGATAAAGATTTAATATTTATTTCAAACCGAAATCTTGTTATTACAACAATTTTTCCAATTTATTTACGCGTAGGATTTCACTTTAAAATTGATTTTTTATAATATTCTTTTAATGCCCTCCTGTTATTGCACCATATCGCGCAATAAAACTTGAAGACTTTTAATGCCTAGAATATATGTATAGCCCTGGTAAGACGAAGGAAATAGTTACAGAGTTTAAATTACGCTCGTATAGTAGTATTTGTATGATTGAGGAAATAACGATTTTATGTAATCCTATATATTACACGCACTATATGTATAGTTGTTTTTTTTCTTTGAATGATGTAACTGATAACTTCCAAACGATTTGAAATCGGCAGTATTTTTTTCAACGACTCTTTTGCATTCCTCCTTCAATTTCTTTCAAAATATTTTAAGGAAAAGTACTGATGTCGTTCATAGTGTAAAATGAAATATAGATATAAATATTGTTTGCTCTAGAATAATATGCTATATATAATTTTAATAAAGATACATACATGTAATAATATTAAGTAAATACAATGGAAATTCTGCAAGAAGATGGAACATTATGACAACCCATAAAAAGAAATGGGAAGAAATTTTGGAATTTTATTTAGTCTTCGGAGGAAACGAAAAAACATTTCAACCCTATTTTATTTGAATGTTGTCGAAAAAAGAAGAGAATAATGGCGTCTGTCTAAGGTATTCATGTCGGTTTCATGTTACACGAGTAAGTACTAACAGTAGAATGATAAAAATAACAATACAGGGTAGAAATGCTCCAAACTTCCACTCTCTTTCACTCTCTTTGCCATTCCTTGTCATTATTTTTTTCCTATAAAAAAAGTTACCCATGTTATATTTTAAGTTTTTCTATGTGGATACATTCCATAACGCTATCGTTATAAATAACACGGCTATAATAACGTTCTATACGTATATTTCGTATTGAAATTAATACACACAAAAGATTGTCAATAGTGACATACATACAAGATGCATCATGACACAGAATCCACTTTCTGAGAAATTTATTTTAAATTCTTACATTTTTTATTCTTCGTCATTAAGCAACATTAAAAAAACCGTTCAACAAAATTGTATCTTTTTTTCGATAAAAATTCCGAGATACATCTTCGTTTCCTCCATTATCTGTGAATATTACTCTCTAAAATTTTATGAGGTATGTTATTTACGACGAGAGCGCACTTCCCGTTAATAAGATCCCATTGAGTACAGAATACCCTATTAAAATTGAAAATTGATATCGGAATAGAAATTAAGTATTCATGAATGTCGAAGAAATGAAGCATGGCGGTGCGGTATGCAGCCCTGACTAGAGGTGATTATTCTTAATCGATCGAAGTGATATTACAGGAGGTGCACTTTTTACGAAAGTGCAGAATTACATAAACGTTACTAGGGCAGACGAGTGTGCTCTATAATCATGAACGGCAATAGAATCCTGGTCCGTAAGGATATTGGACGCTAGGAGGCTGTATGCTGTGAAAATACCGAATTTATCGACAGGATATGAGATCATAGATTCAAAAAGTGAAAAATGTCCCTAGCTCAGTGTGTCAACGATAGAGCGGATTGCTTTGAAAAGTAGTCTAGAGTTATTGGAACGAACTAGTATAAATCGGGATTTGTCTAATAACGAACATTGACAAGAACGAGAACAGCCGTGTAAAATAATAAGAGTAAAGGGAACATGTCTCAGCGAGGATAAATATTGCTACGTCGAAGGATTTCCTATATCTCTTTCACAAATATCGTCCGATAATATCTCGGTGCATAAAGACTAGGATAAATATTATTATGACACAAAAGCAATACGTTACAGAAAATGAGCCTGAGTCGAGCCACGGCCGAAAGGCGCATGAAGCGTGTGGACGCATGTAATGGATTGAACTTTGCAAAAACAAAATAATATTATCTACTGGCTTAAATGAAAGTATTGGATATCTAATCAATATCGGGAACTTAATTTTCCATGTAAATTTCAACCCAATTGGTTCAGCGTTTTTTTTCGTAATTTTTATAAAGATATTTGTGCCAGTGCGCGAGGATCATAATTTCCTAAGGACATGATCACACGTGACATGCGGTTGTATCTAAAAAGATTGGTTAATAGTTCGGTAATTAACATGAAAGGGCTTTTTTAGCAGTTTCTTTTCGTTTTGTTGTTATAAAAATTGTACAGCGAAAAGAGGATGACTGATCAATATACAGCTTTTTTTTTAATAAGGTGACGGCAGAGAATACCGAAGACAACCGAAGATATACGAAGTGAATCTATCGACAATAGTAATGGAATTTAAAGCCTTCGGGTGCGCGATAAGACAGAATGAAGCGTGACATTACAATACGAATTCTTACGCTTCAAGAATGACAAAAAAAAGAAGGTGGAGAAGAGAGACCCTTATTGTTGAAATACCTCACAGCAAAAGGGTTCGATATCGAAGGTGTTCGAATGAGAAGCATGACCCGCAAAATTTTGGCAATCAGTCTCACTCGGCTTCTTTGTTCTTTTTGATGATTCGTTATATGCCATCAGTCAGAAAGTTTTTCAATGGGCAAAAGTGTCAAGTCATTATTAAAGGCGATATAGTCATATTCTTATGATTCATCGTCAAATGTTTGTTTCATAATGAGAAATAGTTCAATAATTTTTTTTATGCAGATAAGTATGTATCAGGTTTGCTGTGCAGGCTCTTATATTATTTTATTAAATTCTGTCAGAAAATTGAGTGGACATTCCACGCGTACGAATTGAGAAGAGAAGGAAACTAAGAGATACAAAATTTAATTTTTTTATTGCAGTTTGTAGTTGTTTTTAAACAGAGCTAAGAGAATGTAATTTATTAGAATTCAGGATAAAGTATTAAAGTGTTATTTTGTTAAAAATTATAAACCATGACGTGAACTTTAAGGATTATACGTAAATAAAACAAAAATATAGCTACATGATTTTTAAGGAATATAGATCATTACGGGAAACATCATAATTTCAAATGTATCGAAATTCTCACTGGAAAGTTCAAAAAGTTGTATGTGCGTTTCCAGTTCATACATTTTCTTTTCAAAGAAGGATTTTCTGGAACTTTATTTCAGAATTTTTATGGTAACGCGAGTCCTTCCGATCGTAAAACGGCATGATCTTTGCAACAACTTTTCAAGAACTACTTTGTGATGCATTTTTTATAAAATTGTGCAAACTAATTTGCACACTTATTGATTTTGGGTGGCTGCCAATGCCAGACATATATACAATATTGAACGTGAGGTCAAGTAACCTGTCAAAATAGTATTACCTTATGATTAACCGATTTGTAATAACCTAATAATGTAGTTTTGATATCGAAATTGTTAGAATTATGCATATGTTGTATCGTTAGAAAATCATTACGTAGAAATGGAATTATAATATAACTTTCGACAATAATTATTGCAATGAAAATCATTAATCGAATTTGAAATTGTTGCCTCTTGTATTATGGATATGCGTACATACCAACATGTTCGATTCTAATTGTCGCATTGATGAATATACTTTGTTACGTAGGCCGTAGTGGCCAGCGAGGCTTCTAAATTTGATAACAAGAATGTAGAAGTAACCAAAAGAAAAGGAACGACCGGAGGTAACGTGAATAATAATTGAGTGAGTTCCGAGCGGTAAGAATGCACTGAATGGTGGGTTCGCTGCTCGTTTAAGGTGTTGAAACACGCCTTGCTATTCCAACGTGGAGAGATATTCCCTGAAATGTTGTTGGATCGGTGATAAATATTTGATACACGAGTAAATGTAAATTTGTGATATATTGTTACAATGGTTTCGTAAATTTCAACTACTTGTATTGTGTGCAGTGTTTTAGTATGAGAAATACGGGGATAAAACCGTGAATTTGATTACAAAACCTGATTGTATGTGAGGTTAAGGCGAAAAGAAAATTTGGTGGAACAGAAAGTTATCTAGTATACGCCTTACTTGACTCGGAAAAGACTAGTCTTTGTAGCTCAATTTTGCCCGGTAACCGATCCAGCTTGTTCCCTAGGGTATGTAATAACGAATCCGTGCCTAGGCCAGATTACGAATATTACACTGAATCTAATACCCTAACGGTTAAAGCCACGAGTGACAATATGCAGTCCGATCTTTATCGCGTGCAGCTAAACGATTTTCTGAGCATCGGTACCATGATTTGGGCTGCTTATATAGTCGTTTTTTGCTGATGCCCCTTAGGTATGGTTAGGACCTTAGGAATGCACTCAACTAAGCAGCTGGGTAGGTGGCACGAACAGTGCACTGGTTAACGTGCTGAGTCTGCAACTCCAGTGACTGTGAGCTATATTGTTTCGTTTCGAAAATGATGACCGATACTATACGTAACAACTTCATTTCGACCACTTCAACATTAATTTCACAGATGGAGATTAAGAAAACAATATTACAAATTAAAATCTTTATAGTCCAATTAATATATTAATGTTAATATTACGGTATACTTGTATACCACAATATATAGACAAAATATGATTTTTAAAGAATTGTTACATGAAGCACATATAATTTTCGTACGTTGCATCACATTATTTTACTAGTACGTTTAGCACGGTATTTACATATTAATAGGAGTTTTTATATGTTGTAATTCGATATAAATCGAATTCTCGATTAAAAAAGTGGACGAGAGCGACTACCAAATATCAATGGCATGCCGTCAATTACATGTTTGATTTATGATCATTCATGGAATATTTAAAATTTTTGAGAGGAATAGTGTAATGGGATAATAATTATAATAAAAATAAATAAAAGTATTTTATCATAAATAATTGAATTTTTACATATTTATATGGATGAATATCTATTCACAAACAATATAGCCTGTTTTAGGTGACAGAGTCACGCAAGGTTTTACCTCATAACTGCCACATTTTTGTCATAACAAAAATAGAGCATGTTACACATAACCCCTGAATATGAATATTTTATTATACGAGGTGTTAATGAAATTTTCATGTTCAGTTAAAAGATCAAAATATAAGTATCGAACGAAAATCTGATTTTAGCCAATTTCATATATCCGTAATTCGTACATGTACAAAATGTAATGTTGCGAGGTTACCCTCTTATGAGTTTTAATCTAAACGAGTCTTCCTTTAACATTTTATATGTGAATTGATCGTATCTGCCATAATTCACTGATGCTTAACAAAAATTTGATAACTCAAATATTAAATAAATGTCATAAAATTTAATGGAAAATTTAGAAGAACTTCAATTAATAGTGTATTATACTGTATAAAGGACTATTTTCGGAATTTGCTTTCTTTATTTATTTTAGTCGTTTTTCAACACACAGTAAATGAGAAGGTCTCATTAACGTTTCCGCTAAAAATTCTTAAAATATAAAGTTCAGTGGCTTTGTCCTTTATAACCATCAACTCCTAAGAATGACTTTGAAACAGTGAATGATTGCATCCGCAAGCGTAATTTTTAACTAATTTCTCATCGTCGTGAGTATGGATATTTGTGGGCTACTCACACACCTTCAATATATGCATATCTATACATGAATAGGAATAACAAGGCAGTGGTCATCTTTGGATTGGATTATATCTAAAAGAGTAGATTTGTCAATTTCATTATCCATCATTTCCGTCCTATTCACAATTGGTCTACAGTATTTTGAAAAAAAGATTCAAAGTCTGCAGTCAAGTTATATGTTGTGACGTGATTCTTCGATTCACGGTCACAAGGCGACTCCGGCAATCGAGACAGATAACGTTCTTGATTTCTGGTTCTCTTCGGGTCGCCACCCTGCTCAGAAGCTACGCTCTTGGGTTGATTCGTATAGCTACGCCAATGCTCTCGGAAGATTTCGTTATGGTTTAGTTGAGGTCGAGGTGCTGGAATCTGCCGTGGGGAGATAATCTTGACGTATCGAGTTGCCCGGCAGAGGAGAGTACCTGACGGAGATGTCTCCACGGACCAGCGTAAGCCCGGGTGAGATACCGGCGCTCTGCTGGAGATGGGCAGCGGGCTGTAGAGCGGGCGGAGCTATAGTTTAGATACAGTTAAGGGCAGGGGAGAAACCTTCTGCCCAAGTTAAGGATGTGGTGCCCACCTATCACCCGATGCTCTGTGGAAGCGGCCGTGGAGGATCTCCAAAAGTTACGTACCGATTTGCTAAGGAACGTTCTCGATTTGGTTTAAAGAGACGACTCGAGGGAAATGGGAGAGTTATCGGCTATAAGGATCTCGACCAATCAGAATGATTAGTTTTCGAATTTGGCTATTGTCAAAGCAGTCTGTCTCGGGATGGCGATCGAGGTGTCACGAACTGGCTCGTGCTCCCGTGCTATCTGTTAATAGTTTTTCTAGCCGTGCTTCGATACGGTATAGCAAGTTCTTGTTTATGTAGTTCTCGCGTTGATCTCGCGATATCCAGGCAATTCTATGAATTCCTGTGAGTGTTCCGGAGGTGTAACGCTGTCCCCACCTGAGTGTCCTTCAGATACAGTTCTCGGCCTTCACGAATTAGCTGCACCAGCTCCAGTGAGGACTCCCAATTTATTAATTGGTGAAGGGATTTCGGTTTGATATTTCCAATTCGTTCTGTTATGTTCTCGAATCGTTGCTCTCTATCTCTCGTACTATTTGCCTGACTCTTAATCCGACCCTTTCTACCTCAACCTAACATCCTGAGCGGCCGTGCATTTCCGTAACCGTCCGCTCCCGTTCGTGCATCCAGTAGCGTTTGCTGATTTTACGCGACTCCAATGATCAGCACCTACGGTTGCGTTTCTCGATTTTACCCATCCCCAAAAATCAACAGGATGCGTTAATTAATTGTCTCTTCTGATAGGTTCCGTCGGATCTCTCGTTTTGGTGGCTCGTCAGTTCCCGGGGAAAAAACAATTGGCTGGCGCCCGCCTGGCTTGCAGATGTATGAGCAAAGGGTGGACAGCCGAAGGTAACGTGGGTTAGTTCTCGGATTCTTCGCTATCGGTGTCGAGTTAAGAAAGATACGTTACAATGTATAGGAAATGTTGTAAGCTTAAAAAAATATTAAGTTTATAACATTATTTTTCAGCAGAGTCCAATTCGTAAAAAATATTCACTGCTAAAATACTTAAGCACTAAAAACAGTGAATCAATTGTTATACTGAAAGTTGATATGTACATCATAATGATCCGATATATTAAATTTATATCAAGGCATAAATATCAACAGACAATTAAAATAGATAATAAAAATTACAATTATAATTTTGTTTCTAGAATGAAGTGATCGTAAGAAATTATAGTATAAGAAATATATTGTCATAGTTTAACTGATTTTAAAAGCAAATAGAAATAAACCAGTCGTAGTTTAATTTAACATATTCTGTTTCTGTTCACCGTAGAGATTCGTACAGACTTAATTCTGCTCATTGAAAATCTTCCAAATATTAAATAAAATTTTTTATTAACGTCTTAATATCGTTACTGGTAATATTATGAGATAATATGATTTTCCTAATTATTATTTCAAAAAATGCACAAATAAAGAAAGCGTGAGCTTTTGCAAAATATGCAATGATATTACTATGTAGATAACACATAACAAATTTTATGTTACATAACGTCTATTTTATTACAACAAAATTAGAATAAGGTTCTACTATAAATTGAAGAAGTTGGAGTACTATAAAGCTTTAAAATCTTACAGACGTTTGCTGCATTGATATTATAATAAAAAAAAGTGAGGAAAAAAGATATTAAAAAGTAAAACTCACTGGTAACACTCAGGAGCTGAGGGAGATATGATTTCCAAAAAGCGCATTGCTTCACACGAGGACCTTGACCGATTTCTGTTGTGTTGGTGTCAAGAGTCAGATACTCCTTATTCGAAGCGGTATGTACGGGCCAAATAGGCTTCGTCCAAGAACCATCATCACCCATACTAGGATTTCTGCATCAAAAGAAATAACATAACATAACTTTTCATATCTAGTCTTCATATGTATCATTGTCATTAGGACATAACACAATACTAAGCAAAAGGTCAGAGATACTTTGACTCGAGTTCGTTTGAATTCACAGTACTCTGCTATTAATGAATCATAATTCAAGACAAATCGCAAGTTTAAGGACAAAGTTTATTAGAATTACGACGTAAGATCAAGCCAGTATGAAAGATTAACATTTCCTTTTACAGAAAACGGAAACATATCTCAACGGCAAAACCGTACAGCTACTTATAGCCAAGAAGCCTTACGTAAATCCTCTAATAGGGACAGTATCGATTATCATAACCATATGAATAATCAATCGTAATATCCGTCGTACCCTGTTTTCGCAAAGTTTGCCCAATATTTCATCATCCGCTTTGAGAGATGTATTTCCTCTGTGGTGTACTTCTTCGACATGTCAAGGGGTTCCCCGAAGATGTAGCTTATCTCATCGGCGTGCATAACGCCTGTCCATTTCGGCCAGGGATTGTTCGCTGATCTAAATGTTAAAACAAGCAGCCCATAAATACATAAATGCATAGGATACGAAAAAAAAAACGTGACAATGAATTGTAAGAGAAACTTAACAGGCAAAATTGTATGAAATAAAAAAATGTATACCTATGCTTATAATAGTACATGTAAACAGTATTTCCCGTGCTGGAGTAATGTTCTGCGAACTCATTAACGTTACAGGTGAACTGATAGTCACCAACGATCTTGTCGAGGGCGTCGCGATTGACGTGAGGATCGTTGGGACGAATCCAGTCAGTGTACTCGTAGATGATGGCCTGTCGGGCGATTTGGTTGACGTAAGGATTGAGTTCAGTGACGGCCCGAATGAACTCCTCACGGGTCACCTCGACATCCTCGGTGCCATCAATGCGGAAGAGCTCGGTCAAATAATAAATGATGAAGTAGAAACCTTCTTCGGTGTTCGAGCCAAGAAGAATATTCGCTTTTTTATACGAGGCAGTGGCCATTGAGCGCTGAGGTGTTTCGTCAAGGAAGGAACCGTCTATCACGGGAACAAATGGAAACTCGCATATACCGAGGGTGCCCCATTCGTTATTGACCAGGTCGAGAGGATCACTCTGTTGGAGACAGTCGATCACCGCTTGCAAGGAGTCACGTTCATGAGGACAACCAACGGCTTCGGCTAGTCGAAGTCCACGAACGATCGACTCCTCACGGGATATTATAGCCCAGGGCGCCGTCGGTGAACCTGACTGCATTATGGCTTGGTTGAAGAGGTGCCTGAAATGTTAATGTGCTTTTGTAGTATATACGAGAAACAAGTACTCTATTTCTTTTTTTATTGCTGAGATATATTTAAAATGAACGTACCTGGATAGTGGCGACAGAAGATGCAAGGAAACGGAGACAGCTCCGGCACTCTCGCCAAAGAGAGTCACGTTGTCAGGATTGCCACCGAAGGCGGCGATATTGTCGCGAACCCACTGCAATGCTAACATTTGGTCGAAGAGACCGGCGTTCCCAGGCACGTCGGGAGTTCCGAAGTAGAGGAATCCAAGGCTGGCAACGCGGTACTGCATTGACACTAGAATGATGTTTTCTTCGGAAACCAGAGTGCGGTGGTCGTAAACATCTAGGGTAGCTGAACCCGAGTAGAATCCACCTGAAACAAACCATAGATCGAAATACATAATCTCTGTAATCTGTATGTGTTAGGTCAATAAGTATGAAATGTCGGCTCACTGTAAGTACTTTCAGTTCGAAATCGAACATTTCATACTTTAATAACCTAATATAATAATATGCATATTAGAATAAGTAGATTATACAAAGTGTCTAGATTTTCATTTTATTTTGCGTCATTAAGCCACATCGAAGGGGCTTTACAGTTATATCTTATGCATTTGTTGCTGTAAAAAATATTAATTTTGTACATGCGCTGATTTTCTGCCGGAAGTTCTAGCTGTTTGTAAACAATACTTTCATTTGCATTCGGAATTTAATTTTATCTTGACACATTGGAACCCAATTGATTCGGTTCAAAATTTCGATACAGATATTCGCGTTCGCATACGTAATCACATACACAGGCAGACACATCCTTTTTTGCAATGGCGAGTGCATAAAATATTCCACCGTACTCGTGCCAAAAAATTATGTCTTACGTGTGCGAATTACGTGTATATAGATGCGAATGTCATATCTAATGTACATATCTAAAATTCAGGATGTCAACGTGATAGCTTATTTGGACATGTGTCACGCCTCCGGTTTCGAAACAAACTGTGGGAAATCCAGAAAAAACAGTCGTATTTACGTATTTAAAGTTTTGAACGTACTGCTGAGTCAATTGGATTGAATTTTTCCCCTTTTAACTGCAAATCAGGATTTTTTTTCTTCATAATGGCAAATCCACAAGATGCCAAAGTCCATATCATTGCATTTCAAGGTAAATCTAATTGCTTCGGTACAGCATAATATGCCAAACATTGGACTTAAGTATTAGCATGCCAGTGTAAAATTGCGCCGTAATTGTACAATCGATACAACTCACATTCCATTAGATTTATAACTGCGACTTAGAAAATGTATACATGGATTAATTATCTGCGACAATCACGAAACTAGAAACTCACCGCCAAATATCCATACCATGACAGCAGCGTTAGTAGGCCTTGGTCGAGGCGTAACAACGTTGACATAGAGGCAGTCCTCGCTGAGTGGTGTGTTAGGATTCCACATGGTGGCGCCAGCAAAGTCTCCAAAAACGGTATCCAAAATTTGTACGCAGCTATTTGGAAGAGTCGTTGCATTCAGAACACCAGACCAACGTTCCGCAGGTCTCGGATGGCGAAATCTCAAAGAACCTGTCATAAATGTTGCTCAATATTAAACGGTATAGTTAACAACAACAGATTTTCCAATTATCGAATCATAAAAATGAACTTTAATTTAATTTCCAAATCATAAAAGCACATCATTAATAATTATAAACGACTTTCGTGTCAACGGTCATGCTTATTTTCTTACATCATGAAAATTATCTCCCCGGGATAGATGAGGTTTATATTTCCTGAATTCATAATTTAGTTGGTGGGTCAAAGATAATATCGTACACAAGAGAAACTCGTGCACGGGATACGACCGTACTAAAACTTCGAGTGAACTTATAGCGTGAAGAACGTGCTGTCCTCATTCCAGGAGCAGATTCATTTTAACATGATTGCATAGATTGTGTTACTGACGTGCTTTTCTGTGGTGAAAGAAAGTTAATGTTTAACAACATTCAATTCGTCTTTCGATCAAGTTCATTCGTCAATACCTAGTGTATTGTGGACTTTAAAAAAGTATCAGAATTAATGTATCCTCAAAGCAATACATTAGTAGCTGTATCGATAATAGCCATTTCCGTATATAGCAATTATTTGTACTATACATATGCATAGATCAGCATGTCTTTTATAAAGGTGATTCCACGAATTAGAAGTATCATTTTTATAAAATCAGAAATAACAGACATTCATAATACTTGAAATTCGCCAAACACACTGTACACCAGTGAAACAAGTGAGCAATGGAGTATCAACAGTCGAATTAGAACCGTTAGTACAAATTGATGAATAAATATATTTGTATAAGGAAAATCCACGTTAAACTTGTATGTTCAACACTTTTTCTTACCGCCCAAGAAGTTTATTTAAAGGGGAACTTGCCAATAAGAATTCCATAATTTCAAATAGATCATAATTTATGCAATCTCGTGACTGTATTCCCACGAAACTCAAATCGATAAGAGAGCTTAGAAAGTATGTTAACAAAATAAGTATTCTTTAAAACGCCTGTATAAGTCGGTTAAATATGCTTTCAAAATTCAACGTATATCATCGAGAATACAATAACTTACCGAGTGGTTTCTGCGCGTAGGGAATACCGAACCATGCGTCCACCGTTTTTCCTGTAGTGGCGGTCAAGGTCATACCCCTGACCCGACCTTTCTGTGTCTGTACTATAAGTGGATCATCGGCTGAATTACTGCCGAGAGCTTCGGGTCGTGGAAGCTCCTCGAAAGATCGCAAATTTTTCATTTCCTCGTGAGAAAGGTCAGCATGATGTCTGCTCCTGTGCGACGGCGTACATCGTGCAGGATCGAGGGTGAAGAGGACAACGATTACTAGGATCAGCAACGCTTCCGCGTTAAGGATGGAGCTGCGATTCCTTGGCATCCTCGCCTGAAACATTAACGATCCCATTAAATTTAACAAAATCCATTGTTATCTCTTTTTATTCATCCATCTAACGATAAATCAATAGGAAGCTCTTATTCAAACAGTTCGATATGGGCGCCGAGCGAACTTCGAATTTGTCAATTACACGGATTGCAGTAATTAATCATTCCTGATACCGGATACGTGTCTCGTCGTTCATTCTGACGAATGCACCTCCCTCAGTCCCTCCTTCATGTGCTTAAACACAAAGACCCGGACCAATATGTGCACACGTGTTACGCATACAGCTCGGCCGCGTATGTGCAATCTACCCTTACGGGCACGGTTAAAGCGACACAGGGACACACGGCGCAGTGGGACTCAATTGCCGCGCAATGCTCATTCAGCGTTTCCATGTTTCTACAGTTGTGCGCGAGTATTGTGCAGTCAATGTACACAGAACTTTTTCAATGTAAACTCATGGTAAGCTACTACCACCTTCCCATCTCACTAATCAGCTCAATACTAATTAGCCAATCTCACAGTTTTAGCTTTCCCCAGCGGTTCGAACCAGTGTCCACAAGCGTCCCTTCCGTTCTTCTATGCTCCATCTCCCTTTCTGTTCTTTTCTTTCACTTTCGTTCTCCTTCTCTCAAGCTTCCTGTCCTTCCCATCTCGTTTCTCTCTCTCCTCTCTCAATATCCTATCGTTTGATTTGGCAAAGCTCTCTAGCTCTAGAAGCGCTATAATAGCGTCGATGGCTTTTGATGCCCAGCCAGGCTTTGTTCACACTTCAGTTTTATTATTGAAAATACAAACATAATAATTAATCGCTTGCGGAAGAGCCCCTCTACGTTTATATGAGGTATAAAGTTTTGTAATTATACCTTACTGACTTTTGTAATGGATACAAATAGTACGTTTGGATGACTTTGCACAATCTAATATGCAACTAAAACAAATCTTGTGATTACTTCAGAGGCGGATAAGCTTTCAAATCTCTTCTTCTTTGTTTGCAACAAATTCCTCAAAATTGCAATGTCGCAAAATACTGGACTAGTTGCATATATAAGTTTACTATATTCCAAAATTTCAGTTAAATGCAAGGAAATAAATCGGGTACTATATTCTTGACGTCTTTCCACAATTGTAATATTCGAAGTTAAAATATTTGGTCTACATCAGGTCCAGTTGAAAATGTCGAAATAATCTATACATCATCTAGATTGAGTCTGTTACAAAATTGAGTACATATATTGCGTGAGTATAAATCAAGTCTAGCTGAGGTCGTTCTACTCAGACTGTTCCATACTTTTTACTGATCTCTTGCAGGCTTGTGAAACATCATACGAAGTCTAGCTCAACTATTACGCAAGTAATTCACATGTCTAAATCAACTATAGAAAAGATTTGCATCAGATATAGGATGCCATACTTGATTACCAAAGTCTCGATTAATAAGACTTGTCCCAAAGTAAGACAACATAATTAGTAGAAATCTAACAAATTGTAAGTCAAGTCCCTCCTACACCGAGGTAAAGTAATCTATAGAAGTCTAGCTTAACTAGATTTGGCCAACACTAAATAATCATTTTACAAGTCTATAGTTGAACTAGACTTAGTCTAGACATGATGAGTCGTCCTCGTAACTCAAGAGAACTGTTTTTATATTTGAATTATATTTTCGAGACCTACTTTATACCATTTCATATACAGAATTCTTTACCAGGAGCCTTAATTTTTAATTATATTGTCATGTTACTTTTGTTTCGTTTGTCAATCATATGCAAAGTCGGTTTCAGAACCAACTAACTCACTTTATAATACGTGTTGTAAGCCATAGAATGATGTACTGAAAATAAAGCTAAGCTCAGACCATAAACATATTTCACCATTTATGTCGCCTGGAAGACATGCTCTATCTCATATAACTATGGGAATAGATCAGATAAGCAATATCTTTTTATATGTTGTAACGGTACACATTAGCAATCCCTTCAGGGTCGTGTACTGGAAGTGTCATTAGGAGATAACTTGAGAAATCTGACGATTTTAATATTAATAAATTTCATTAGATTAAGATTACATTCTGTATACATATACATATAGCTTATCACAGATATAGGTAATAAGAAAGCCTAGAGTTCAGGTTGATCAATTAAAATTCTTATAAGTTTCTAAAGTTCAACTTATGTTTGAAATTTGAGAAGAAGTAAGATTCTTTATGGGAAAGTTACGAGATTATATTTCTACGCCTAAAGGTTTTTCCAATTGATTGTTAAAATAGTGGTCAGCTTTCAAAGCGCGTCATGATGATTCCATTTTCACACTTTAAGAATTAACGTAGTAACGACTAACGACTTTAAAAACTACTTTCCCGAAAGAAATACATAGTTTGATATAGAAATAGCAAAACGTAATATGAACGCAACTTTTCTCTTCATTGTTGTTTCAAATTAAAAATATTAATTTTAACTAAAAACGTATTATTCTATAGTATCAGTTTCCTTCCTTTTATTAATTTATTAATGCAATTCAGTATTATTTTGTCAAACTATTACCGTGTGTAATTATTAAAGTTGACAGCTCTAATAACTTGTCTGGTTCTCATTTTCTGCACTTATTAACATTCATTTCCTACAAGTATAAGGGGTGGTATAATAAGACGAACATTTTGGGAAATCAAGAAAATTTGCATAGCCAACCTGTGTCATTCAAGAAGCATGTAAGCTGAGAAATATCCCAATTAAAAATTTCATTGTGTGGGATAGATCAACACGAGATCTCATTTTGAATATGTATATCATGAATGGCAAATGAGAATATTCCATGCCTAATAATGAATGTGTGCTTGATTAGGAAAGGATCGATATTAGATCTGCTGAAAATCTATGTAGAATTGATATACTCGAAGATCATATACAGGATGTCCCATTTGAAACAGGACGGTTGGATATCAGTTTAAGGAAGAGCGAGACAGCAAAATATGTCAGACGAAAGTTGTAGGGTACAAAGGGGGAAAGCCAGTGCAAATAGAATTTATGCTTCTACGTTGCAAGCATAAAGCCAGTTTTTTTAAATGGCAACAATATTTTTAAACCCGTACAAGTTTTCCGTTTTATCGAGACGAATTCAACCATACCATATTTTATGATTTTTTTCATCGATTTTGTATGAAATATTACACGAAAATGCAAGAAAATATGACTATCTCCATTCAGGCATTCTTAGCATACCTAAGCGCTCGAATATTATTTTTTAATAATCTGATCATGCATGAAATGAAAATGGTGGTAACATCTAACATCTCCTGCGATAAGTGTGCCCTGCACCTACACGTGCAAAATATGAAATAGAATACGCACGAAAGCTTCAATAAAGATAATCACATTATGTTCCATTTGCGTGTGATATTTCATAGAAAATCGATGAAAAAATCATAAAATAGGATATGGCTGAATTCGTCTCGATAAAATGGACAACTTGTGCGGCTTCAAAAATATTGTTGCCATTTTAAAAAACTGGCCTTATGCTTGCAACATAGAAGCATAAATAGTAGGAGCATAAATTCTATTTGCACTGGCTTTCCCCCTTTGTACCCTACAACTTTCGTCTGACATGTTTTGGCTGCCTCGCTCTTCCTTAAACAGACATTCAATCGTCCTGTTTCAAATGGGACACCCTGTATGTATGTGTGTGTATACAGGGTGGGGCATTTAAAGTGTTACAGAGCAATAGCGCCCAAATTAATGGTGATATCAAAAAAATGTTCAGATGGAAGTTGTATTGTTCGAAGAGGACGTCATACGAGACCATC
>JARQTI010000325.1:246633-261009 GCA_030142655.1 Trachelus tabidus | reverse complement strand
AACGATAGCGACGCCGAACTACGCGTCGTGGAGAGGAAACGCGTGACAAACCAGGAGAAGGGCCAGAGGCAGGAGAACTTCGTTAATTTTCACTTACTGTTTATCCACTGTCAGTAACGAGAATATTTTTAATTAATTTACACTTTTAAATTGCGCGAGAAATAGTTCCATATGGAAGTCCATGCATCGATATGCAGGGGGTAGGTATGGAGGGGGTAGTTTACCCCCTTAATTGGGGGTAATACCTTAATATTCACTTATGGTTTATCGATTGTCACTAACAAGAATATTTTAAATTAATTTACACTTTTAAATTGCGCGAGAAGTAGTCCCATATGGGAATTCATACATCGGTACGTAGGGGGTGGTTTACCCCCTTGAACGTGACTTCTCGCAAAAAATTTAATTAATTTAATTTTAACTTTAATCTTACTTTAATCTTACTTTAACTTTTCTTCCCTTTTTCAAATGGTACGTGTTTCATTAAATTCCAATCCTAAGTTTTTTAAATAGGGTGAAAAAAGTAATAATCAAGGGGTGGTTCACCCCCTTAAGAGACAATTTTTCGTAATGTCTAGGGGCATTTTACATTACTCGCGATGAGAAACATTTTAGTTTTTGTTTCATTGAAATCGGTCGATTCCTTCTAGGTGAAACTGCATTACCACCCCTCGACATGCCCAACTCTGGGGGTTGATTTCACCCCCTAAAAAAAAACGCCGCTAAAAAAAAACACGTGTCTCTTAGATTTTCATGCACTACAACATAGTTGAGTTTCATAAAAATCGGAGGGGGACACTAAAGTGATGTTCCTTGTTAGTCTTAGTACATTTTTAGTTTCCTCATGTATTACATTTATATTATTACACAAAAGATCGTGCGGAAGAATCACATTCATGTATTGGCACATTTTTATACAGGGTGTTCGGAAATTACTTGACTTGGGTATGGTGGTGTTCGGGAGGCTTCACTGATCACGAAAATGACCTTCGTTTTTTCCGGAAGCTCTTAGTTTTTAAATGGGAGCAGGTCAAAGTTGACCAATCAGAGCGAAGCATCAACAGAAATGGTAGGCACCTACGAACTCTGAGTTCTCTTCCCTCGCTTTTGTTTCTCAGTGGCTATGGGCAGACTGAAACCAGATGAAGCCATGCCTATTAGGTGTCACCCGCTGAGAACAGTCAGATTGTTATTATTTCCTGCATTCTCATAAGATATTGCCGTTTTCAGTTGGTGCACGACGGTTCTCACCGATTGACATCTAATAGGCATGGATTCATCTGGTTTCAGTCTGCCCATAGCCACTGAGAAACAAAAACGAGGGAAGAAAACTCAGAGTTCGTAGGTGCCTACCATTTCTGTTGATGCTTCGCTCTGATTGATCAACTTTGACCTGCTCCCATTTACAAACTAAGAGCTTCCGGACAAAACGAAGGTCATTTTCGTGATCAGTAAAGCCTCTAGAATACCGCCGTACCGATCGGGTCAGGTAATTTCGGAACACCCTGTATATGAGCGATTCCATTAGACTTGAGCCACCCGTGTTTTATTTGCTGTGATACGTGGATTTTGAACACAGATATCCTGGAGACGGTGGATCGTATAAAAAATGGAAGTTTTGTGTATTTGTTGTATTTAGAATAAAGAATTTAAAAATTTTTTTCTGTAATCTGAACCTGTTTTCAAAAGAAAATAAATACACAGACTTTTTTTTCCCGACTGAAGCCCCATCGATATCGGTGTTACGGAATTTTTTTAATATTCTGTAGACAGAATATGAATTTTATGCAAAATTACAAATCGGGACATCCGTCCGTTTTTTAGTAAAACATTTTTTTTAATTTGTAAGAACACTAATTTTTATTTTTTTTTTCTAATTAAATTATCTCTCTGTATTTTTAGGGCTGAGACTGTCTTTAGGGTTATGAAGTTAAACTCCGCATTTTTTTTAAATTTATTAGAATCTGTTTATTTATTTTTGGTTAAGATTTTTAACAAAAATTATGTCAGGAAAAAACATTTTATGTATTTCTTTTTTTTTAACATGTTTAGATTACTCAAAACAACTTTTTAATATTTTTTTATTGTCGATACTAAAAAAACAAAACTTTCATTTTTAATAATTTTTCGATACGATGCATCGTCTCTGGGATATTTGTGTTCAAAATAAAAACGACCGAATCCAGGTAGCACAGCAAATAAAATACGGGTGGCTGAAGTCTGATGGAATCGCTACATACATTACAAATGCTACACTATGCTGATTATGATGAAAACAATGCGGTGAAAACACATTATGATGAAGTTGACAAGACTCCCAATTTTTATGCTAATAATACGAAATATAATTCCTTTGTCTGCTACTTGCTTGTGATTCGTAATTATTACATGAGAGAAGTCGTTATTATGCACAACGATTTATATTACTGATAATATTATGGAATTAAGATTAATATATCGATTATCGACCATTTGTTATTACAGAAATGTTTTAAGCTGTAGGTTATAATAGATATTAATTTCAACAGTCCTAAATGTGCAACGACTCTTTCGTTATTATATTATTATGTCTGGCTACAATGTAGAGTTTCGTAAACTTTATGTGTACCTTACTTACTCAAAAAAAGGTAAGCAAGAGGATTATGTAACTTTTATCATATTAACCAAATGTATTATACATTTTACAAAGAGAATTAGAATATTAAATGTTTATTACTCGGCAAAAGTTACCCGCTCTTCTCAAACGCTAGTCATATGGAATAATTAAGTACCCCAAATCAAATTTTTATCCGCCATTCCTTAATAAACGCAGATATTTTCTACTTTTTCTATTACAACCTTAGTATTATAGCCATATTACTCATTAGTTATGCCGTTCAATTTAGTAATGACAAGTGTTCTATTTATAATAGATACAGGATTGATATGTTGATACTTTAATCATAGCCAAAAATAAGACGCTGGAGTAATTTATTAACCCAGGATGACTAGCACCAGACAAAAATTATAATCTTCCAAAACACATTTAACGAGTTTTACATATGATAGACATTTCTTTTAATCACTTATTACTGGAATAAATTATCTTTTATCTAGTGTTATGTCAATATGCGTTATCTCTTAAATATTACACACAACTCTGAAATTGTATTATACGATTGTCGAGTAAACATAA
This sequence comes from Trachelus tabidus, assembly GCA_030142655.1. Classification (NCBI taxonomy): domain Eukaryota; kingdom Metazoa; phylum Arthropoda; class Insecta; order Hymenoptera; family Cephidae; genus Trachelus; species Trachelus tabidus. The sequence continues at coordinate 257,834 of JARQTI010000325.1, read as the reverse complement.
CATTATCGTAGAAGTAACATTAGTTTTAAGAATTTATGAATATTTTGACTACCATGTTTTACACACACATGAAATTGCTTTACACCGTTTTCTGAACGCAATTGCATATTTAATTTCGATTTTCTAAGAAAAATAGGCATATCATTTAAAAATGAATCAAATCGCTTTACCTACTTACATGCATTTTTACTTATGTCATTTATTTTTGTATTATGTCATTTTGTAAAATGAAAATTTCATAAAAACAGTTGTAATATATTCTCGTTCTTTCAAAGACACTGCAAAAATTATTACGTGTTTTATTTTATAATAAATTTGATATTTCACTGCTATTAACAAGAATCATTATCATTCAATTTGTTTATCGACAAGAAATTCTATTTCGAATAATACCAGAAGTAGTATGTACATACTTATAATTGGAGAAGCCTATTTTGAAAACAAATTATTCTATCGCAAATCACATTCTGATTATAAAACTTCGTGTATACATAAAAAGCATTTCCCAATATTCCTTTCAATGACGATTTTGTAATTGAATCGTCATATCACAGAATATGCACACTTTTGTTAGCAGGTTTTATATTCATCTATATGTATATATAATTCATAATTAAAATGCAAAGAAATGCTAACTAATTATCAATTAAAACGAAAGTAAAATCAATTATAACAGAAAAATAACTCTAAATAAATATAATTATTTATGGCTGAATATTTAAATAATTATTTAGAACAAGGTCTGAAAGTGGATATTGAATAAGAGTTTTAAAAAACGCTATTAAAAACATTATCTAATTAATCAACTTTATAGTAATGTAAATTGTGCACAATAATAGTTACTACCTGTTACTCTCGATAGTTATTACTGTCTGATGTACCATTCGCATATTTTATCGGTATTTCTTAAACTCAGAACACTCTAATTTTCAGACTTACATAAATATATAATTCCTATATATAAAATGGACCATCTATTAGACGTTTATTATTCAATGAAAAACCATTCATATGCTATATTCCATTTCTTTGCGTTCATTATTTTTTCACCAATGCAATGCAGCGTTCATAAAAACCTAAATTTTCAATTTCCACCAATGCATTGATTATACTTGATTAATACTTCAAAACTGTATTAGCATTCACGAAAGTGTTAATCACTATTGTTCCGTTCTACTTGAAGTGAAGTACGTGAACTCAGTTCATACGCACGCATGTACTTGTCATTAAAAAAAATAATAATTTCTGCCACGTGTGATTGAAACGAGGATAGAAACTATATGGCCCTATTCCACTTTGCCGGTTAAAAAAAGGGTGATTTTCGGGATTTTTTTTTAATAGAACGACAATTGCTATCAGTTACAATTTTTTAATTCGTAAACACGTTCTTTAAAATGAAAAAAAATGTTTCAATTAAAAGCTTACAAAATTAAACATAAAATAGATGGTATTACGCGGAGCTCCTTGGAAAAAATCGTTTCTATTGGTGCAGATGATTCCGACGGTTTGGCTCATATGAAGCACAAAAATAGAAATTATTCTTCTTAATTAGTAAGACTATGGCCAGTACCAGAATTAGGACAAAATAAAAAAAATGGCAAAACTACTGGAGTATGAAAAAAACCTGTCAAAAAGGCGGGTCTTTAAAAATCTTATTTGTTAAATAAAAATATGTAATTGTTTCGTTCAATTATAATTTTGGTAGGGGCGATATTCAATGATGTGTGGGATATTGTGTTAAAATTGTTCAATAAGATCGGACGAGTCCTTTTTTTCTAATATCATCTGTGCTAGGTGATAAAAGAAGTTTCAAGATAATTCGATTTACAGTTTGATATTGACTTAAAACTTGTTATAAATATATATTGGATACATATTACAATAAATTACTCACTATACGGAATAATTGCAAATAATAGGGACTGTACTGTTTTTCCTAATGAATAGGTTGTCGAATCGTTGTTTTCCCGGAAATTCAGATTCCCGAATATGAACATCTTCGCACATGTTAGTATAAGCTTCGTTACGCGAATTTACTAGAAACGTTCATGTAATAGTGAGCGTGATCGTACTTTCTAGTAGTTACTTTTCGTAAGGTTATAATTCAGGCATGTTCTATTATCGTGTGCATTAACGTTGCCAAAAATAAAGCCTGGACAAATCTGTGAAAATATTCGGAATTGTATAAGTTCCAAAAATATATCGAACGAAACGAACGATTTTAATAGTTTTCTACAAAGTAAAATAAATATTATTTATACTTATTTATAGAGATTTTAATAACTTTTTAAAAATTAAAAAAATAAGATTAACTGTAAGTTTACTACATTTCGAATTTATATAATATATTCATGAAGGAGTGGTAATAGAGAAAATGTTAAAATCACTTGTTATTTATCTTGGAAATCGTGTCGTTCGAGAATTGTATATGCGTATACGTGAAATGCAGGTGTCAGGCTGATAATTCGGCTTTAAATAATTATAACCTTAAAAATAAGACTGATAAATATATAATGACAACATTAAACTATGAAATATGAATAATAAAATATGTATAAAACTATAAAATCGTAAATAAAATATTTCTTAACCTTGTTATGCCTATTCGCGTTTGCATCAGACTTTGTCCTTTCGTAAATAAACGTCAAGGATGTTGTCTCTACAATCCAAGATATGTGTAACATGTTTAATGTAGTTGGATATAAATTCTTCAACTAACCGAGTGTCATTCTTTGCACTTTACTTGATGCACGATACAATTTATCGTTTATCGCTAACGTGTTAATACATAATTCATTTTTAATATAATTGTTGTGTTTTTCATCATTGCAAATTAAAAAACCAAATACACGCACATACACGTACTGCAATTTTTCCTCATTTAGTAACAAGATTCTAATATGATGACAAAATAATATTTAGATATATGAATGTTAGGTTACGATCATTACTATGTCAGTGTATACAACCGCATATTATATAATCGCGTATAGATTATAAATTGTATAATTCGGTTATACTATTATTCAGTTGCACTAAACAATTAAAAATGTAATATATTCTGCTGCCTATGTAAACTACAAACTCCTGATTAATGAAAGTTTAAAAATCCATATCTTTCAAATTATTCACTGATATTCTTATCCTACTACCTTAAGTAGTCGCGCAACGTCTACTACGCCCCCACACCGTTTCGATTCAAAGATATTTATGTGTGAAGCCTGTAGACTCGTGTATTCTTCAATTAAATGCTTCTGAATCTTTTGCTAGACTCTTATACATATACAACATTGGAGCACCTCACTGGAACATATTTGATTCACAAGGAACCATATTATTTTTCTTTGTAAAACACGTATGACTACTTAAGCGGTGGAGAAGAATATAAAAATATTTGCTTGAAGTATATGTAATGATAATTATTTTATGCGATCAGTATTTGATTCTTTTATTGTTGTATTCAGAAGGGTAAAAAAACACTATACACTACTGTCTGAAAAATTTGTAAGCGCAGGTGTTATTTACATGGTTTTGTAATACAGTTTAATTACCATGCCTGAGTGTATGTATTATAAAAGTGTGTATTCCATTACTGTATAATATTATGGAAATTACAATAAAAGTAAATTATCGAGACATACAATTAATTGTTAGTAAATCAATTTTTACCCAAATTCAAAGAGAATACAGATTACCATTACTGGGGTCTTCGTTAGCTTTGGCTTTTTTACGTGTAGCATGAAATGGAACACAACATATAATATTTATAATATCCAATACTCAAAATAAAAAAGTACGCTTGTAATATAATATAATACTTTATTGTATTAATTTGCGAATATTTACAAAAATTACACAATATCATAGAAATTGGGAACATTTCTTTAATAAATAAAAAATTAGGTACTTTGAATTGTATAAACGTTGTTCATAGGCTTAAATATTTAACATGCAACATACAGACGGTCCACGAAGCAATGTCTTTTTTTATAGTTCGTAAACAAATGCAATTCTTAACAATGACATGCGCAAATTTTCACAAAATAACGAAAATCTATGCTGAAATAGAAAAAATATATTTCAATGTAAAAATTTGGACGTGCATACTGTGCAACAAAAAATGTATTAGACCCAACGTGAGACTTGCTAAACACTTCATTGATTTCGATTTATAACAAAAATGACATCGTCCTTTTGGACCAACTATACTTTAAATGAAGGTATAGCACAATATTGGTAGAATGAGATTATAAAATACAGTTCCATGAATAAAAAAATTACAATACGTTCATGTACATACATCCTTTTTCAAAATTATATTAAATTCGAGGTTGAATATTATAATAATGAATATTTTGATTAAATCTAACATGAAATAATAAGTATAATGTTTAACATGACGAAATAGATTCTTCGAAATATTTTTTAATTAATTTGCTTCCTCATGGATTTAAATTCTCGAGAAATGCACTCATGATAAACTCGGACCTTTTTGGTATTCCCATTAGAATGGAGCATTCGTTGCTTATGAATTTTTATTAGTTACAATTAAAATCCTATAATTTTTATATTTGATTTAAAATGACATAATGTATATATATAGTTGCAGAAAACAAATAGCTAATTTTAAAAATAATAGCACTATGAAAATTTTTCTGTGTGGGTACTTACGTTATGCATTGAAATTTTTACTTAAATTATGTCATTACAGATCTGAACTTACAGTAATTACCATTATTAGAATAACCCTATTGTAGTGCAGGAAATTTTGATAATATTAATGTTAATTAATATTAAGTAATTACAATTGTGTTTGCAGCAAACGCTAGTTACGCAAAATTACTAACGAATCTCATAACAATAGTTTAACAGTATATAACTCATTATATTATGTATATTCAATGTTACATTATTCTTTTAAACAAACAGAGAACAATCGTGGGCCACTGAGTATTTTGATCCCTGCACAACAGTGGGAAGAAGAATAAATTAGAGGAGCCTATAAAAAATTACAAGAACAACATCGTACACCTACATTCTCATTGAGCTACTGCAATGATAGGTATTCCATCAATTTTGCATCAATTAATTTTCATACACATACAATGAATTTAAAATAACAAAGTTGAGTTATGTGCAGTACTATGGTACCGATTAATGTGAGGGTCTGTGTAAACGGCATCAATTCGATACTAGAGTCTTGTGTAATAACATAATACGTAATACGTAATACACATAACAGCAGGATCATAGCAGATACCAATTAATCACCATTATACTATATAAATAATTTGCTTTCACGAATATATGAAATTAAATACAAGAAATTCAAAGATTATATTCATTTGTAGATAATATACATTTTTTAAATAATCCTACATTTGTATTCCGTGCAGTTGTGAAATAAATCTTGATCTGCAATTATAAAAGAAAACATATTATTATTTACTTAACCCTAGAATACCACACATTTTTTACATCAACGCGCAGGTCACACATATTCTGTCACACAATGGCTCACAAATCGCAATGTAACTTTGTAACGAACAATGAGTTTATAACTTAATTATAGTGAAATAAAAATTACGGAATATATGTAACATGTTTAATTAAAATGAAGAGAAAAAGAATAATTTTTTTAAAAGTTACATGTCTTAGAAGAAAAGGTGCCTTACAATTAGACACACGTATGATGGTTTACATCTAACTATACGACGTTTGGAATATCAAAAAATAATAGGTACCGTCTCAACAAAATTCCAGACACAACATAGCTGCTACTTGTATCAGGGTCAGCTGGAACTCTACACTATTCCTTACTGGATAGCTCTTGGAAAAATGCTTCTATTGGCAATGTCGGTTCATCAGTTGAAATTTTAAAATTTGGGTTAACCACACGGCTTTCGGTAGCTGGCGAAACAGCTTTAAACAATCCGGGTTTTTCATAAAGAGCTGATGCTGAACTGGTTAGATCAGCAACACTCTGAGACGCTTTTGCAAATAACTCTTCCTCCGACTGTAAATCGGCAGCAGTTGTGGTTTCTATTATAAATGTGGATTCAGTGTTCGTTAAATCACCTGGACGAATACCTTCAACGTCACTCATAACATTATCATTGTCCATTCTTATTACATGAGGCAATTCGACTGTTTCCATGCCATTCTCGGATGATGTCAAAGGACTTTTTTCATTCCTCGTCACAGATTCAATATTTTCAATGATCTTCTCTGATGTAGTGGCACTTTCATCTTTACTGACGACCAAATTCGCACTCTCTATCAACGTTGGCACAGTAGTAGGTACTGAGTAAAAGCTCGTTTCTTCTGCTGTCATTTCGGTAGCATCCTCTTTCTTTACTTGAATATCCTCATTAGTATTTTCTATTCTGTTCTTGAGGACACCTGGACGTCTTCTAATAGCTGACGAGAATACGTTCTCGGGACGGGCCGTGCTGTACCTAACGCTAATTTCATTCTGACCATCCTGCCTCTTTCCGTTTCCATTACTCGATGAAGATGCTATTCTACTTCTGTAAGGATGGCCATTCTGATTGAGTCTTCGTTTAGGTGTGAACCTGTTGATCCTGTCTGTAGTAGAAACGCTCTGTTCATACTCAGATGTTTCACGAACTGGCTTTGCAGTGGAAGTTATCCTGTATGAAGCTCTAGACATATACTTATATCTTCCGGTTGTTTGCCTAGGAGAGTCAGAGGTATCCTGTAATTTTGGAGTGCTGCTTCTTTGTCTTGTTTGCATTACTGAATGTGGTGTCGCTTCTGTTGTTGATAGCTGACCTAATCTATTTTTATAATCTAATCTGCTTTTATAATCTTTGACGCTGAAACGTGGACGCGTTGCGTTACCAAATCTCAACGGGCGAATTCGATGTGATGCTCTAGTAGTCGAGGAAATAACATTTGCAGTAATCATTTGTGATTCTGTGGTAGTTATAGTAGCAGTAGAAGGAGTTGTAGTTGTCATAGATACTGGCAGTGTTGTTGCCATAGTAGTATAAGAAGCAGCTGTCGTCGGGAGATTCACCTGATTCTCTTCTCGTTTGTCGAAGAGTTCCTCTAGCGGAATATTTTGTAATTTTTCAAGGTGTTCGCGCGACGCGTTTTGCCGTATGTAATGTTCTTCAGGAAATGCAACTTCCGTTTGATATTCAGGAAGTATACTTTCGGTAGATAATTCTTCAGCTTCCTGGCTGGAAATCGTATATACTTGTGTCAAGAATTCTTCAGCAGGTGATGCAGGACTCTTTTCGAAACTGGTAGGATAATTTTCCCATTCGGTAGTTTCTTTGTAAGTCGTTTTGGTTGGTTTAATAATTTCTGTCACGACTTCTGCTTCGAATGGTTCCCCCGGATGTACACGAACACGATGTCCAGGACGTTTTCTAATAGCAGGTCGCCTCTCTGTCACCACCTCCTCTGCAAGAGTCGGTTGAGTGAGCCGGATTGGTCTCCGTTTTTTAGCCAAGTCTATTTGTGACGCATGATCATATTTCAAATAATCATCTTCGTTCGCTGATGCGGTAGTATCCACTTCCGGTAGCGGTGTCGTCGTTGGGCGCGGTCTACGTCTGAGTCCCCCATTTAGTGGTCTACGAATCCTTGGACGTACTTTCACAGATATCGTTGATAAATCTGGTTGTATTGTCGTTTGTACTGGTACTTCTGCTAAGGAATTGAATGTGGTCTCAAGTTGAGGTGAAGCTTCCGTTGCCTTTACTTCATAAATTGGCGTTGTCGGTCGCCGTCGCCTATATTGACCCCTTTGTGGTTTTACTGGTCTATGAGTTCGAATTTTCAATTCCGGTTCTCGGCTGATCACTTCCGGTTCATTATTTCCTTGGGTTTGTGTATATTCACTTCCACCATTCAAGTTTGATGACTCAGGTTTTTGAAGTTGTTGCTGCTGTTGTTGCTGTTGCTTCTGTTGGTGTTGATAATTAATTGGCTCGTTGATTTGCTCATTATCATGATGGTGCATATTTCCTTCTGTGACTAATTCTGACAATTCGTATTGTCTTTGCTCTTGCTGCTGTTGAACAATTAACCTCTGCTGTTCTCCAAATCTCTTACGATCTTCGAGATTTTTTTGGTTTTTTAATTGTTCTTGTGCGTGTTCCTGCCGTTCGGCCTCAATTTTTTTAAAATCAGTTTCCTTTTGCTGTTTCTCAAGTATCCGTAACTCTTCTTGCCGTTTTGTTAATTCATCTTCTTGTTGCTGTTGTATCTTCTGTTGCCGCTGCATTTCTTGCTCATGGAGCCGTTGCCGATCACGCTGTATCAACTGTTGTTGAATCAAATATTGCTGCTCATTAAAGTGCTTCAATGAGATACTTTCTGGAGTCTCATATTGTGGTTCTACCGTCTGTTGTTTCACAGTTGTAACTGGAATACTTGCTGATAGATACTGCTGCTGAAGATCTGGTCGAAGAAAAGCGATTTCCGGAATCCGTTGCTGCTGATGTTGGTGTTGTTGCTGATGCTGCTGCTGCTGCTGCTGATGCTGATGCTGTTGTTGTCGCTGTTGTTGCGGTGTCGGATGAGTGACGAATAGCTCTTGACGAAACTTGGTAGGCGAGTTTTTCTTAGACAACACTTCGTTGATTTCTGTTGTGAATTTTGATTTCTGAATCGGCCATGCCGAAGGTGGTGGTGTGAGATCTTGGTGCTCAGAAACGTGGTAAGTGCTACCAAGAGCGCTGCTCGCAGTTGCTACACCGATTTCAGCTTGAATTGTATTAGAAGCTTGGGACGGTAAAAACTTGCTTAATGTTGATGAGGGCGTCGTTGTAGAAGCGACCGGCATTATCGACGAACTGTCAAAGTTGTTTGAAGGAGAAATGTTGTCATAGGATAATGATGGTCGGAAATTAAAACCAAATATTGATGAAGGCGTGACATAGCTAACCTCATGACTCTCATGAACTAGAAAGGCTGGATCGCGTTCATATAACGTCTTATACGGTGCTGGGTGGTCTACTTGACTATAGAAATTTCCGGCATCACCATTGAGAATTTGCGGCGTATGAGTTTGCTGAAATGTCTCAAAATTCTCAGATAACTTATGCTTGACATTAAAACTGGCCGGAATTTCGGCAGAGGGCGGTTGTAGAAAAACCTTGTTATTATTACTGGTGACCTTCTGGGGCTCGAATGGTTGAGCTGAATGTCTGGGTGGTTGTAATGTTTCTTGAATTCCAAATCCACCGATAGGACGAAGCTTTGAAAATCCCGGTGAGTGTGTGGTTGACGAGAATCCTGTCGGCTTGATGAAAAATGGTGCATTGCGTATATCAGCCTGTGGACCCGTAGATATAAAGCTCGCTTGCCTGAGGAATGCGTCGTTATCGCGTAAAATTCCCTTTTTGTGCGGTTCCGTGTCAAATCTAAAGACATCACGTGGCGGCGGCACCAGGAACGTATATTCCCTTGTTTCCGAAGGTATAATCTGCTTGATTTGATGATCTTTATGCTTTATTCTAGTTTTGGTGGCAGCATGACCGAATACACTAAAACTGCCCAAAATACTCGGTGGACTATATTCGTGCTGCTGATTCGTCTTGTATTGAATCTTTGACTTCTCTGATGATGCCATGTGATCCTGATACTTTCTCAAAGTGGGGTGGGTTAACCGCTCATTGTAATTGTTTGGGGATGTGCCACTATTGGTGCCGATACCGTCGTATACGGTCAATGGTCGCCACCCATTCGCTATCATCGAGGAACGCGTTGATGCCTGCAAAAATATTAACATCTTTCGTCATTATAATACAAAATTGTAAGATAACGATTGTTTAATAGATAGCTCCTTTTATCACTAACAATGTAACTATGTTCTCAATTTCATTTTTCATTAAATGCTATAGGAGCAAAAAAATTATTACAAAATAGTAGATAATATCATTAATCCCAAAGTGACCATAACTACGCTATTCATGTCGTCATATATATAATAAATTTTTTTTTACAAAATTAACATACACTTTTGATGTCAGCGCGATCAATGGGAATGGTGATTGCTTGAACGGACACCCATGCTGTCAGCGTCCCTGTATGTAATAAAAATTTTACAGAATAGCTTTTACTACCGTCAATTATGGATAAGGTACGTAAAAAAAGGCAACTTAATTTTAGTTTGCATATACTTACAGCATAATATTTGTCTAGGTAACATAGTGCAGCTTTATGTCATTTACGAATCAGATCTAAAGCATAGCAAATGAGTATTATTAATATAAGATTTAATTATAAAATAAATAGTATAAACGTGTACCATAAATAGAATATCGAATTAGAAACATTGTTTCTATAAAATTAACCATTAAAGAGACTAAGATTAGTTTGAAATTTGTTTTGCAAATCCTACTTGCCTTCTACATCTTATAAAACGTAAATACAAATGTTTATGTTACTATATCTCGTCTTCATGAGATTTAAAAAGTATCAGCGAATCACAAGAAGAATTTGAAAATAATAAATGAATATTATCAATTAATATTTTGTAAATTTGACATAAATGTGATATAATCCACATAATCTGATGTTATTCAATGTAACACTGTTACAGTCAGTCCAAGATTGCGTGCAGGTGACTCGTGCCAATTGAGTAATAATATGTTCGACGTTCGAGGGTCGGATACCATACTCAAAAAGGTGTATAAAACCTACTATAAAGCGGTTAAAAATGCCCTAGTGTGCAATAAGTGTGAATGTGCTTATCATCAAAGCTATTAAGATACAGTAAAATTATTATGTTTATATCATAAGTAGAGAGATGAGATAGAGATGGGGCAGAGTGGGTGAATATCAGCCAGTGTATAATCCCAACCATTCTAATTTCAGCTGAATGAAGAATACTACGAAGAGAGTTTTGCTTCTTCACGCTCATACTACACTATACAGTGATTACTACTACGGGCACTGCTCTTCTTGTTACTTTTTTAATATGAAATTTAGTGTGGTGCAGACTAATTGTAAGTAAAATATAATATTGAAAATTAATCAATAGTAAGATTTATTGACAATACATAGTCGATTCACGCGTTCAATGTGTTTTTTAACTGTTCGTAAGAAATGAAGGTTCTAGTAAACCACATCCCCCAAAAAACCCTTACGTGTAAAAAACTACGCCAAGTACAGGAGTGCTGTGTATTCCTCTAATAGAAAGTATTGATATCAGATTATTG
>JARQTI010000325.1:212116-244933 GCA_030142655.1 Trachelus tabidus | reverse complement strand
CTAAGGTAAGGTCTACAACAAGTACCACGTAGGTATTTAAGAAAATGATTTGATATTTATTTGTGTGCACTTGTATATGTGACCTACAATCTGAAAATATACATTCCTAATAGAAGCAATAAGAATTATAACACTGGAATTCGTATCTATTATATAATCTTTGCTATACGCGATAAATCCTATAATTTCCCCATCATTAATTCTATTTAGAACGTTGTTCGTGTCATTAATGTCACTCGGAAAAAATGGTGCTCGTTTCCCGCATACACTTTGCGCGTGCGCGCTACAGTCTCTTTTAGTACAAATCCCCACTCATAGGCAGCGCCACAAGATAGCTTGGGTTTTCGGTGCGCCATCTACCCGCCGGGATTTTTAGTAGAATTTTACTATAGTATATGCTTGACATACCCCCAACACGTCCTCTGCACCTCTATACCTATCTACACTCAACGATTGAATGCAACATGTTTTTGTAATTACTGTAGTGCTTATTTTGACTTGTAAGATGGAATATTATAATGTGTTAAACGATTATTTATTAATTTTGTAACAAAAATATATTGCAATATGCCAAAAATACGTTATGCATATAAATTCTTCCATATTGTTACCTTTCCTACGATTCACTTTCCGAAAATTATATAAAAAGCTTAGTTGCCAAATATCTAAAATATATGAAAATAAGAATAAACAGAACGTATTAATAGATCAGACAGCGCTTGTATGAAATGTAGAAAGCAATACGAATATTTAGAATTTGATTATAACATTGTGATGCAAAAACTTGTTATGTCCGGGGTCTTCAAACATCTTACTACGTCACTGATTAGAAAGAGACAGGGCTTGACCGACACCCACGGTCTTGTATACAGGCCTGGGCACTTCTCTATCCTCACCACGTTGTAGCTTGCAACCGTAAGGTCCCAGTCACACTCGTCAAACGCGCGTTTGAACGCAGATCCCGACTAATAGCACAACGTGAATTCCTGTGGAAGTGTTATATCATTGGTCAACAGTTTGCATTCAAACGCGCGTTTGACGAGTGTGACTAGGCCCTAACGTGGCCGGTTATGCCCGCAAGCGCTAGTGTCGAAGAAGTGTTACGAGCCGCTCGATTGGACGGCGGCTCGCTCTTAGCTTTGATTCCCGTTGGGTCGTTCGCGTCGCTGCCTATCGAATAGAAATTTGACGCCTGAGATCCGAGAATGAGCGGGATATTAAAACACTAGCATTTCTGTTTCCACCAAACAGCACTAAAGTCTCTTCTTTTATTATTAATAGTAGGGAGTCGTAGTAATTATATACAAATCTGAATCATGTTTGTAAAAAGGAATCGTAATGGTGATATACTAATATAAATTTTTCCACGTCGCGAAACTGATTGCACCGCCTGGTATGAAGTTAGTCTTATAATTCTCCGTCTGGTGTGACCCGGTTGAAGAAATAGAGAAGACTGCCTGCCCAACGTCGTGACTCGAAAATTGTATCCACTTTTCCCAAAGTCTATCTAATGGGAGGAGAGTGAGGAGTAAATGAGGGTAAAGAAAGTGAAGCGGGCATAGAGCGGGTGATTGCACACCCCCAGTGGTCAAGGGTCAGTTCGAAACCCTGGAGGCCGACTTTTTCGTGAGATAAAACAGGCATCCCAACCCTTGGGTTTCTTCATGCACGCTTCGAGACTTTTTAAGAGTCATAAAACATTTGGCGAAGGGCGGCAGTTAACGTGTGTTTGGTCGAGTGCTTGATTACGGTTCTATAGAAACAATCTCCGAGCAGGGCTCGTGAGATGTTTCCCATTGTCTAAAGGAAAAGGAGCTATTCAACGTCTTCGCAGATTTCTGTAGCGAGTGCCTTCCGATCAAGGCACTCTCCGGGTAGGCAGGTAAATTCACATTGGCCGGAGAGAGCGTTCCCTAGACCGCCCTTAAGTTCGTTCGCGCCGCGTCGGTATTAGTTTCTGGGACTGCCCACTCGGGATCGGTCGGAGGCCTCGGAAAAGGGGGCACGAACCCGCAACATTCACGGGCCACCCGCGCAACCGGGCGGTTTAGGGGTTTCACATCGGCCATCGTAACACCGGGTAGGTCGGGTCCGCAAGACAGAGTTGTACCGACTGTCGAGCGGGCCTGATATCATCAATCATTCACCGCCATCTCATCTTTATCACCTTCATCTCACTTCACCCTCATCAATACTTTTACCCTTCCACCACCTCATCCCATTCCTTCCGCCCTTCAACAGGGTCAGAGCGTGTGTCCGGGTCGGGACACAGTGGGCAGGCCTCCACGTGGTTCCCCGTGGACGCGAGGTGCCACTGAACTTCCGGCTAACGCTGGAGAATCGGTGACACGCCGCGACTAAACCGCCCATCCTGCGCACAAGCCCGCAGGCGCTGCTGGATTTTTCGTGGCCGGCTTCTCCTGGCATGGTTGTCACCGTTGGGTAGTGGATGGAAGTAATGTTGCGTATGCCTGTAAGGGTGAGGTCGCATAGGTGCCGTCCCTTCGCGGGGCGGACCTTTACATTAACTGTCTAAAGGAAAAGCGGAATTCAAAATCTGTTCTTCTTCTGTCACCAAGACCGTCGTGCTAATTTAATTAATTACTAAAGTCCGTATTCAGAACTCGTTTTTAGTGCTAATAGCGCGCTTTTAAATTTTTTCTCAGTGACTTTTAACTACAAGCAACTCTGTTAGTGACTTTAAGAGCGAGTTATGAATACGGGCTTAAGTTTACACGTACGGATTCAACAGGATGAACTTGCACGTGATTGGTTAATCGTTTCTAAGACCCATACGTTAATGATTCAAGTGGGATCGACGAATCACTTTCGTCTTCTCAAACGTTGCGCGATTGGTTCATTTCCTCTAAATTCTGAGCTTGGAACGTAGTCATTGGAACGTAACTTGTCCATAGATATAGAAATATAGGGACGGAGCATAACTCTGCGGGGGGAAGCTGTTTAGAGAGTGAGGGGGTGTCGAGGTACACTACGTTAGAGTCCCTCGAGTAAGAGCATTTTTTGGTAGTGTATACGTGCATTGGGGCTAACTGGAAATGGACAAATTAACTCACGCGGGTAATTTCAGCCTTTAATCTATTAGTGCATGTGCAGTGAAAGATTCGTAGAAATTTTTTCTGAAAGTTCGAGATTACGTAAGTGGAAAAGAAATTCATATACATTTGTAACCTGTTGCATGACATCAAATTTAATATGATATGAAAGTTTTCGTTGAAAGTTGATTATGTAAGAACTTGTAAATAAGAAAAACATAGAGAGGTTATGTTATGTTAAACAGCTATTGCGTAGCGAATCAGAGTGATGAAACTTAAGTTTCGATAACATCCAATTTTCATAGAGAATGTTCTTTATAAAAAATTGACTTAGGTATACAGCGAAATAGGTAGATGCTGCGTATTGAACTACTCGAATTCTGCAAAAAAAGACTTCGCATTCTACAAGATCTCGTGAAAAGTAAAGTGTGTTTAAAATGAATAAATTTTATTTTATGTCAATATTCTTTGATAAATATTGGGTTGGCATGAAAGTAATGAGACACTCCAGAAAACTCGACACATGTCCTTTTTTAAATTAATTGTTTTTGACCACATTCTAGTATGTTGTAGAACATTCTAGATACTTCTTCTCTGTGGGTATATAAGAGCGCTCCCATGATTAATCGAGTCAGTCTAAAGAAAATGGACGAGCGACAAGTTCGAACCCTGTACCTATACGAGTATTTGTTAGGTCACAGCGCGCGAGCTGCGGCTGATAATATTAATACTGTATTGGGCGCTGGAAGTGTAAGCCATGCAACAGTGTCTCAGTGGTTTAAACGTTTTAAAGCAGGAGACAGAAGCCTTGACAGTGAACGACGCTCAGGACGACCGCCCGTATTGGACTACGACGATTTGCGCTGCGAGTTGCAGTTGAACCCAGATGCCACTACTCGTGAATTAGCGGCAGCACTTAACTTCGACCGCAACGTAAAGAGTTTTTGTCCGATCTAGTTACTGGCGATGAATCTTGGATTTATTATAAGAATGATACACGTCATGCCTTTTGGTTGCCCCGAGAAGAAAACCCACCAACTCAACCGAAGGAGAGTCAAAAGCCTCGCAGAAAGGTTCTGCTTTGTTGTTTTTGGGATTCGCAAGGCATGCTATTTTATGAATTATTACACAATGAGATACTAAACGCTAAAAGATATGCAACTCAGCTCAGTGAACTAGCTACTGCTATTAAGAAAAAACGACGTAGACGAGCTAATGTCGTTTTACTCCATGATAACGCTCGCCCTCACGTCGCATCTAGCACTCGCCCACAGCTAGAAAACTTAGGCTGGCAGGCGATACCTCATCCACCATATTCTCCAGACATCGCTCCACCAGATTATCACTTATTTAGAGCCCTGAAAAACCATTTGCGGGATAAATAATTTGATAATTTCTCTGATGTGAAATCGCACTTGGACAACTTTTTCAACTCGCGGCCACCAGACTTCTGGGCGAAAGGCATCCAAACTTTGCCCAGTCGTTGGCAACAGGTCTTAGATAATCATGGAGATTATATCGTTGACTGAGCTTTTTATATGATAAAGATAATATAATATGTAAAACATAAACCAAGTGTCTCACTACTTTCATGCCAACCCAATACATTGCTGTTAGTGTTTCTCTAGGTTAAGGACAGGTACTGTAATAAAAATCGCTCTCCACTACTGTCAAATAATACATTTAATATTGGAAAATAACTGAAAAAATGTAGCCCGCATTGATTAGCATTCTTAGCTACGTTAAAATAAATATCGAATACTTTGACAGCTGCCTACTAGATGCACTCGACGGCAAGTCAGTAAATATGCGATCAGCAGCGCCACAGTGCGAAGCAATATTTAAAACCTAGCAGACGTCTTGAACAAGCGTTTTGCAAATAAAAAACTCATTAAAGGGTTGCAAAACATAGCATTGCGTAACCCCTGATGGAAATGGGGGAACGTCAAAGTGAAATTGTATTCCGCCTCCATAGACGAAGATACACATTGTTCTTTCAATAAAAGAATTATTAAACAATCCTTTCTGCGTTATCCGAAAAAAGTAATTTATTCATGATCTAAATTTTGTATAAGGGATTTCTTCTCAAAATGCGTTCAAATAATTGTTTCTTGTAAACAGAAATTTCGAGCATGATGTACGAGGTTTTAAAATATGAGTAATAAATACAGCTTTATATGAAAAAGATATGAAAAAGAATCAAAAAGATGATGACGTATTTAACAAAAAATTACTTTTTTGATATTACAGATGAAAAACCAAGCTTTTGAGAGGTCGTATATTTTTTAAATATTTTTTTAATTAAACTTTGATCCAAACTAACTATCTTATCTATATGAAATTTTTGATAAATTCGACCGCTTTCACGATACTACGTCCTTTTCAATTTTTCTTTAATTGATCGTCATCTTATGAGTTATTACAATCATATAAAAAGTCTAGAACTGAATTTGGAGCAATTTGGTAAGAAGTTGGTCGAGTTCAGCTGGAAGCACCGTATCCATTACAATTGAAATCGGTAAGAAACGTTTTAACATACGAAATGGCGAAGCAGCATTGGTCAGAAGAATTCCATACTGAATTTCAAAATCATGCCGAACAATAACACGCTCATATCAAGTAAAGCAAATAGATCAGAATTAAACCCTCGGAATTTACATTAGGATCCACTGCGCTGTTGATGTAAAAGTTATTCTAAAATGCTATGCTTAGAAATGGGCTGGCATAGCAATTTATATTATATTTGAAGTCTGCCCTATAGAACAAGGAACTTTTTCTTTCTTCTTTCCACATAGATTATTATAGTCATTGTTTTCTGAATACAAAAAAAATAAAATGATTAAGTAAAAATCTACACTGATACTCTTTTTTCTCCCTCAGAAACACCTTTCAAAATTTTTGTCATTTTCACCTCTCAGAATAATTCAACGTTTTAAGGTTGATCTGGTTGGCTTAATTTGTTCATTAAAGCCTGATGTTTAAACTTTCAGAAATTCATCAATTTTTGTCTCCCGTTCGTCCGAAAAAAATTAATAATAACTGAATCTATTGCATATTTATTTTTCCGAGCTTATTGGAAGTTTCTAAGCAGTTCTACATTTGTCTTAAGCTCGGAATGTTTTGAAAACTGCAAAAACATCGTTATAATTTACAGTCTCCAAATATATTTAATTTTTGTCAAAATTGATGATCACGGCCGAAATAGTACGAAAAAACACATGGGGTCCATTAAACCTCAGAGTACACTCCGTGTACCTAAACAACGAGTGAACGGTAAAAGAATTAGGTTTGTTTTAATATAATAAAAACTATGGTTGTAGAATAAGAGCAACCATTTCCGAAACTTATATTCCAACTGTGATCATCCTATAACCAGTTACAACTGGATTACCTTTTCGATTAAATTTCATAGTGCTCTCCTGATGTGAATAAAAATAGAGCTATTTCGCTAGTTCACTTTCTTACTCTATTATTGCAATACTGTGGGCAGACATACATGCATGTGCGCGTGCGCATGGATTTACCCATAAAAATATTAAACGAGTAGCGCTCAAATAGCCTGGCAAGATGATCGCAATTATTTGGAGAAACTTGAAAGTACCCGACTATTTATTAGACGTCCCCTACTGTGACTTTCTACTGCGTCCTGCTGGACTGATTGTAAGTAGCAGATTTAAGAAAAGAAGGCTTGACAAATCACAACCGTGAACTGCGTATTTCTACCGCAAACTCAGAAATATTCTATAGACAAGTACGCCAACTGCGATTAGCAGGTTCTATTTTCCTTCTTTTTGAAACGAAAGGAAGGAAATTGTTTAGTTGTCCGCGTTAGTATTTTCGATGGGAAGTAGTTATTACTGTAGCAAGGTCTGGTCAGAGAATTTTAATCAGCGTGACTTCCTGTTAAGCTTGCTTACTAAGCGTGAAGGCTGCCTGTTAATTTTGCTACAAGACTGCTGACACTACTGTCTGAAAGTAATTAAATTGTGGGAGCGTCAACGTTCTATCATTTTTAAATATTTTTTGGTTTTTACACTTATTCATCATCACTTGATGTAAACAACTTTATTAATATCGCGAAGTAATCTTAAAACACGAGAATACAAAATGATCGCTGTACAAAAGTGAATTATATTCAATTCTTGCAAGTGACAAATGGAAAACTGTTAAAGTATCCTTGATATATTTAATTTAAAACAATAAAATACTGCGAACTACGCAAAAATTTGAAAACATAGAAATTGCGAAGAAAATATGAGGTGTTAAAATTTATACAAATACGTAAATGTATATTTGAGTATTTGGATAAATCGATATTTGAATGCAAAAATGATTAAAAAAGTAAGCGTGGGAACAGTCAAATTTACTATTAATTACAAATGTTTGCTATTACACTGTCGAATTTTGCCTATACCTCCCTCACCTAAATGTAAGAAACACGATAAACTTGTATCCTCCTAAAATCGAAAGTCTTGAATGTGTCTATTATGACGGTATTGTCAGCATAAGAGTAATTATTTTTTCTAGATAATTAAATCTGATTCGTTAGTAGTTCCAAATTTTTAATACGTAACTATACGCAAGCATACATAAATGTCCTTGTTTTGTAGCAGCGATTTAATAAAATACTAACTTCCACTAACCCCCCCCCCCCCCATCGCACGATTTAATTTTCATATCATTTTTCGCAAATTGGTAATAGATGGAAATAATGTACGAATTTTTTTTTTAAATCTGACGGTTTTTTAAAGATATCTCGAAGTGTTATTAGTACATCAAAGTACATCAATATAATTAAAAGAAATTTACTTTCTTTATTTCAGATGAACCATTTTCTTGAGAAACCTTGAAAACCGTTGACCTACATCTTCTCTAACATGACCATACAACTATGGGCATATCTTATATTTATTAATATTTAAAAAAAAGTGTTTAACTGCAACATGTATATACAATAAACTTTACTTTTAAAGAAATCCCATCAAATACGTCTATTTTCGATCGACCGATTGGTGTATCCCCTTAACAGGGAATGGGAACCAATTTTCTTCTTCATTTGCAAAGTATGGAGTTGGGGTGCTCCTGACACCCAACGTCCTTATTCCTGAATTTACAGTTATTGAAATTCTAAAGTTATTTTTACTGTAGCCAGAACATTAGACTATAATGATAGTAATTAATATGCCCATTTTGCTACAAACACGTGTGTCATTTAGCAACTTCAGAAAAAGGTGCGAAACAATTGTTGGAATTACGGTTAAAGCAATATTCTGAAACATAAATGTAAATTGTTTAAATTGTGTGGAAATTACGAGAGGTCGATGGACACAGACAGATACACTAACCAATTAGTATAATATATGATATAGTATAATCAACCATATTAAGTCGAATAATACTACATATACCTATTTGATCATTCTCATTTACTTCTAATAGGATCTATTTGACATTAAAAACGAAATATTTGAGTCTCGTTTATAAATGTGGTTAAAAGTCACTCAGCTGACTAATATCCATCGGCTAAACCTTCTTAATTCAGATTAAATAGACAGAAAGAACGTAGAGTTGGAATGTAGAACAGGTTTGCTCAGAGTGTACATGTGTGATCAGATGCGAACCATATCATATTTTCAGCGTCCGTACATACTCATATGTGATCGTGTAAATAGTACCAAGCGTGATCCCATGGTGGCGCGTCGGTTGCGCTCTGATTAATCAAGCCTTTCGCTTTCCTCGTGTTCGCCCGAGCGAGGAACGAGGTGATAGTTTTTCTTGTTCCTTTTTCTCCTCTGGATGACATGCTGATAGTTAATTAGTCGCAATCCCTGGTACGTCACGGTTCAATGACTTTATTAAACCTTTATCGAGTACTTCCGATCAATAATTCATTTTTATGCAATATAAGAATAAGTTCGTAGTAGAACTTCGCTTTATTATATAGAAGTGGTGTCTCATGCTGATGCTTTCAATGAAATTCAATCGGTGTCATAACATACAATGAAATTAGTGCAGAGATGCAATACCTTTCGATTACGCTAAAAAATTGTATTATCCAATTTTCGGATTACCAACTTATCCGAGGATTAGCATCAATTTGATTAATTTGGAGATCCTGATTTCCGTTAATTCATATCGTTTGGGCATAAAGCCATTTGAATTCTTCACTAATCTTGCAGTCTCTCATAATTTGTAACTTAAAGTTTTTGAGAACAAGTACGCGGAAGAATTATAACCACAAATAAATTTTCTTCTTAATCCAAAATTTAAATAGTTATATAAGAGATATGATTTATTCTACAATTGCAAAAAGCATTCTTGCTGTAAATGATTGTTAGTTTTATATTAATTGATGTACTGGAAGTTGGAATAGCAATAACACTGTGCAAACAAGTGATATAAATTCAATATATGAATACGTTAATCAAAATAATGCTGTAATTAAAATGCATTAAGTAATCCTAATATGCAGCATAGCCTTTGGAAAATTCTCCAAAACGCTTTAAATGATTAGGTCTTTGGTAACATTGATATACATATGCCGGGTGAGTCCCCTAACGTTTGCACCTCAAATATCTTTATTTTTTCTATAGATATGTAAAATATGATAAGGACAAAGTTGAATGGTACAATGGGGCTGACATGATACCAAAAAGAATTTGTTTTTGTCATTTTTTAGAGATATCAAGGTCACCTTGACTTTCTTAAATGGAACCACCCTTTTTCAAATACCTACAGTGATAGTCCCTTTCATTAGAAATTCAGCGATTATAATTATTCCAAGGTCATTCAAGGTCGAGGGCAGAAAGTAATTGGACCATATTTCGTTAACGGAATCATGATGGGACAGAAATACGCTGAATTTTTGCAAGAAGATCTGCCAATTCTGTTAGAAGATGATAATAAGTACATCCGAGAAGATATTCGTACATGCTGTGATGACACGCTGACGCATATCTTCAACTGTTGGTTGAATGATCTTGGAAGAATTATAGTCACTGAATTCCTAATGAAAGGGACTATCACTGTAGATATTTAAAAAAGGGTGGTTCCATTTAAGAAAGTCAAGGTGACCTTGATATCTCTAAAAAATGACAAAAATAAAATCTTTTTAGCATCATGTCAGCCCCATTGTACCATTCAACTTTATCCTTACCATATTTTACGTATCTATAGAAAAAATAAAGATATTTGAGGTGCAAACGTTAGGGGACTCACCCGGAATGTTATATAACGGGGTGCCCGGTTCGTCCCCGCTATAATTAATTTGTCCACTAGAGTGCTAGAAGGCTAGGAATTTCCTTAAAATTAGGAGTTCAAATCAGGAATCGAACCTGATACCTTCGGACTGCCAAGTCGGGCACTTACCACTGTGCCACCAAACTCATTGTCCGACCTGATAAGTTCTATTTATCTATTTTTCGGTCATTCTTAGCTGGGCATCCCCTCCAGCTTTGTAACGCCACGTCACAATATATACATTATGTAGATCCATAGTGCGCTACGCACTATGTTGGCCTCTTGACGTCCTATTATAAACAATAGAGACTTCCGGGATTTTTCTCACAAATACGTCATAAACACGAAAGCAAGAGCGACATCAATTTTTATGGTCAGTGTCCCAAATAGCACAACGCGATTGATATGCGCAATGGTAGCAACGCGTAGTAATCCGGTTGCCGTGCACATTAGAAATCGAGGCCTTCTCGAAAGACGCGTCATGACCTCAAGTACATAATTATTGGTTTCTTTATACATATTTTATAACGTCACATATTTATACGTACTTAACAATTTTCATTCTTTCGTTTCTAGTTTAGTATCAATAGCTCCAAAAACCATCCTGCCATACATAACGAAGTTATATTTTCCGAGAGTGACTTTCTCACGACCCCAATCTAAAGATCCTCGCAAATCTCATAACAGTATCACTGGTATGCATTATATTATAGTATGAGAACATGTATGGATGCCCAATGCAATATATAAAAAATCTTATGGCACTTATAAACTTGTCTAATACACACGTGCTCATAATTAATGAAATGTTACAACAATAAAGATACTGGTCATAAACCAATATGGTTTGAAAGGAACTTTCATGCGCGACCATATAGAAAATGTTGAAGTATCTTATACAACAGCTATACGAAAGAGAATGTAAGCCTATGTGAGGGGAACGAATGTGTATACTGAAAATGCCGAATAAAAGAATTATCCGATCGAGTTGAAATTTAAAAAAAAAATCAAGATCTGAATATAGATGAGAAAGCATTAATTACAGATATTCAGTATCTCTGGAAGTAAAATAGCACGTACGTTCACGGAGTTAATTTTTGTACGATAACGATTTAATTCGCTATAAATTATACATGCTACCGCGATGCGAACTTTCTGTGTTACACTTATATTGTTGTATGAAGGAAACGTGCAATAAATTTTTAAAAATACATATATTTTTTTTTATCTTCGATGATTACAACAATTTTGACACAAATTCAGCGATTTATATCGATTAGCATACTCCTATTTTCAATTCAGTTAATATCCCTTAGAAATGTTTCGAACCATCTTTAAGTTATATCTATTAGAAAACAATTAGTTTCGTGGATCTTTCGCACCTATGTCCGAGTAATATTTATTAGAGTTTAAATTATTGGTATATAAACAATGGAATGGCATGTTATACATTCGCTATTGCAAAAAAACGTATTTTATGCATCTGACGTCTCTAAAATTTCATCGATTCATCTATATCCGAAATTTGATATTTCTTATATATTTCAAGTCGACTGGTTCATCGGTTCTCTAGAAATTGTTAAATTTTCTATGTCATCGTACTTAATCAGTAATAAGGTGATATAATTCATTTTCTGCGTAATGATAGAATATAAGTATACATTTTTGTTTAATAGTGCATAATATTTATCATTAATTGATTATGCAACAACTTGATGTATACATATAACATTTCCGACGATATTTACTTTTTGTTCCATATCATTCTATTATTTCCTAAATATTGTACGACAATAATTTAAACGGATATCCAAATTCGAGATCAAATTTTGACGAAAATTAACAGGTACGTTCATAGAACCGTAATAATCATTGATGAGATATATTATGTGTATATGCGTTAATTCATTATAGTTCCTCGTAATAATTCAATTAGCAATATTATATGCCCAATTTCAATCACGCAATGTGCCGAAAACAAAATCTTATCCAGTATGCATTTTGGGAATTGCAGTGAACAGAATTAAAACTACTGACCTAATATTACTTTTTATCTGTAACATTAAACATGGAATTGAAATTATAAGAAAGCGAACAGTAAAAGAAATAATAAATATTGTACCGTGGACAAAAAGTTCTATTTCTTTACTTTCGTTTATTCTAGTAACGGGTTGTCTCTCTGTACCATTAGAAAATCTTATAAAGTTTTTAAAAAAGGTAGTATAGCCATACTAAAAAAATTCGTCGCCGCAATGAAATTACCTGCCATACCCATATATAAATGCATACGTATGTGTCGATAGTATAGTGTATAGAATAATCATGATTGAAGCATGAATAACCGTTTTGAGCACAGTAAGACACAGATGAGTACCTATGTACGCTTGTATACTACACGCATAGTAGGAATGTCGCAAGAGTTATTAGCATTCGCCGTTTCTCAAGAAGAAGTTGCATCGTCCCATTCTAAAAATGAAGGTGGAAGGGTTTAGCGTTCTTGGTGAGATGGCGATGGATAGTCGTGCACGGTGAACCCTCACACGTCATCCGATTCTTGTTGTTTCTCAAGATTCATTTTTCTTCTGCGCTTGCTCTACCTAAACGGTAAGTGTAATTCTGTTTTTAATTGTGTAATTGTATTCAGATTCTGTAACCCAATGAAACACAACTTCCAATTTTTCGAATTCGAATAGCAAGTCAATTAGCTACCGAGGCACTGTTCGTGTTGTTAATAGTGGAAACGATGCGTGTCACGATTGTTAAGTCGATCATGTATTTCACTTAACCTAAAAATTAAAGACACTTTCCCTCGTTATAACTAAGAGTCCGCCTCTGTTCGCTTCGCATATTTACGAATGCACAAGAGGAATTCTTAGCGCGTTAACATGAGATTTACCGTTTATTCTTATTTTTGCTTTCTTTTTTCAGAATAACCGTCCCTGTAATTTTCTGTGTTTACCGCCGATTACCCCCCCCCCCCCCCACATGTAATGTAACCTGCATATTTTTTTCGACATTCCAAGATTGAACTATTGTATTACGGCATTGAACCTTGAGCCATATTCCTTCATGGGACCGATTTTCCTTTTGCTTCCTCTGGTATGTTACACTTGATGGGTTTGATGTACGCATGTTCGTGTTACCTAAAAAATATATTGCTAAGAGTATCAATGCACTACACTAATATACTAGTATATCTCATTTTATGATCATAATGTATACGAATGAATGCTGTGAAAAGCGATGATAAAGCTCAAAGGGTATATAGAATCATTCTCCTTTGCGATACACATGAAATTGTATCTAAACATATAGAAATAGGTATTATGGTTTTGCAAAAGCGTGACTACTTGCAAACTCTCCCAATAAAAGATCCATGAAAGAAAAGATGCGTTCGCGTAATTGCAGCATGATTAGGAACGCATTACGATCAGACTTTCTCTGTGCGAAAGGGCAACGTTTTTCCATACCTCCAGCCCGGATCCCTCCTTCATTTCGTTTCGTTTTGGCGGACGCAGTTTCTAAACACGCCTTTAAGTCATCGTGTGAAGTAACGTCAGTGAGGAGCTGACACGCAAGTGAATTTTCATACTAATTGTAAAACTTACATGCTATTAGAAAAACAATATATGTGTTCATTTTTTGCAATACTACTGCTTGTATAGTGCTTGGTAAAATAATGTAACGTATTAATGGGTGCATAACAAATTTATTCCCATGATTGCTCAATTTAAATGCTACTACTAACGATCTAAGCATTTGCTCAATTACCAACTTGTTACAATCATGTAACAGAAACAAGCCCTATATATTTAAATAGATTAAAAGGGAAAACTAATTAGAAATACAAAAAATATAATTACTGCAATATCGAATTACATTAGCTCGGCCATTCATCAACTTATCATAAAGATAAGAATAGTACGATGTTACACCGATAATTCAGTATACAGACGCTAATGGTTTAGCTACATCGAGTAAGAACCATTTACTTCAGTTTTAAAATATTCTTATGCTTATACACACAAAATATGATGTATAGAAATGTTACTGCAGTTGTTATCAGTTTTTTGGTTTAGACATGTATAGAAAAAAAAATTGTAGTCTAGTTTTATTCCTGATATATTATTGAGCACTATGGTTCAAGCAAAATTGTACTTTAAGTACGAAATAAAATAAAACCCACTCAACCCAAAATAAAAATAATGTTAATATAAGTGCATATATTGTTTTATATTTCAATATAAGCAAAATGACAGAGTAAGACAGCATTTTTCTGTATTAAACAACCGTCAATTAGTGTAATGAGGATTGTTCTTAAGTAGACATCATTATGAGCTTTGTAGTACCTGGAACACCAACTTTTATTTACAGAGTGTAGTATAGTGGTGCAGCATTCAGCAGATGTGATCATTATGCAACGAAGGTGGGTACTTTATCAACACACTCAATGTAGGTTGCCAGATTTGCTCATTAACATGTATTTGCTACATGAGAAACATGCAATCCGCAGTACGATTAATTAACGAATTATACATAGTAATATTTAAAGTTGACACTGTTGAATTACTTGCAGAAAATGCATGAAAAATGTAACTGACCGTTAATGGGGATAAAGCATGATTAGCAGCGGCGCAGAGAAACTCATCTCTGATTCACATTCCCATTGGAATTAATCGAAATATTTAATTCACTTTTCATGAACCACCTATAAGATAATAAGTTAAAGTGCGAGCTTTAAATTTAACGCATGAATTATGCCAGTATGTGCCGGATAATAATTTATGGACTATTTGAACGATCGGTAACGTAGCAATTTTAATGAGTAGGCAATTGGCGCAGCTTCCAATAGCATTGTGATTATATGGTACTTTTCTTTACGATTCGTGTAAGTCACGATTGTACATAAGCGTACAATTACTTGCCATAGCAGTAATTTTACACTTTCTGCTCAAGTCGTAATTTTAATTTAATGGTTGATTAGGCAAATGTTACATACGTTCCCGTTTAATTATGAGTACAGTGTGAATTTATAATATTTGATGAAGTGTTTTAGGTAATATCATTGCGAATTATTGGACTAAACGTGTGGAAATAAAACAATTGAAATGCATCATCGATCATTTTAACATACCATAGTGTTAAAGTTGGTGACCAAGTCTCGCGCGCGGGAGCGGGGAGAGGGGAGGGTCCTATGCTTTTACATTACGTGACGTTATCACTATCAACCTACTTATATAAAATATTCGTGACTTTGAATTCGGCACTACGTAATAATTCTGAAGTTCCGGATAGTTGATTAGACATAATAATTATCTAGAACCCAATTGCAATCGATAAGTGATAAATATTATCCTTTTTTGAAGATATTATATGAGCGCAAGAAATCTGGCAGCACCGCATTAAATTTTCGAGAATTCATGTTTCGAGGTTAGAAGTCATGGGCGCCAGTAGCTTGCCGTGAATCGCGCAGCAGTTCGAGTAGCCTAGAGGAGCCATGCCGTTTGTTTTTCCTTGAGAGGTTAGAATGGCAAATTAAATAAAAAATTAGAATTTGATACTAAATGTTTCAATTAATAACTAAGCTCGTTATGTGAACGTATTTATTATTGCGGAACGTCTGATCTTAATAGAGCCGAAGGATGAATGTTTATCAAACATATTCGATTAAAAATATTATCGTTTGATAAATTGTATGTATATTCCGAGAGAATAATAAGTATGAATACTGTACACTTGTTTGATTTGAATTACGCACGCTTCGCGTTTGCCGCTTGTGCCGCACTCGTAGAAATGCGGCACTGTCAAATTTCTAGAGAACCACCAAGCTTCCCTTATTTTTCCGACGATTTGCCTCATATTTATCGCGATTTCTCTGTAATTTCCTTTATAATCGTAAATTTGTTTGCATACTAATTTTCCTCGTACTCTACTGTATATAATATGTGTTTCTTATAATGCTGTCATTAATCATACAGAAGATATAAGAAATGAGGTGTTTCTTTTTTTTTTCGCCTAAGGCCTATTTCATGAGATTACTGTGAGCTCTTTTGAACCTGAATGTGGCAAATTTTCCAAAAACTGTATATTTAAGGAACACGGTAAGAGCAAAATTATTATTGTCACAAAAAGAAAGTTATCGTTATCTTTTAAAACCTCACAATCTTCTAAATTTGCGGTGGAAAGTAAAGTTAATATTTCAACTCAGGAACTTATTCCAATTCATCCACTTGTATGATTCAGCACTCATGACGTGATATGATTGCATTTAGTGTTAATGCTACGATATATTATATTAAAAATCTTTAAGCGTCATTTAATAACTTATCGGTTGATGTAATTACCTGTTTGCCCCGATATCTTTATTTTTTGTTTCATTTATAAATAATTTAGCATCAAGTTGCGTAGTTATATAGATAATTAAAAGATAAACATACGTAAGCAAACAACTTTCTGCTTTTCGATTTTTAGGTAAGTTCAATTCGGCATATCTAATTTGGGAAATAATCCTTTACAATTAAACGTTCCCACGATTAAGTACTGTTACATCATCATCTACTAACGAGGAAGATAGGAAATGTATTCTCTACAGTGTTGTGTTTTCATAATGAGAAAACATTTTTTATTCAGCGTGGTCTCACATTGCGCCATTACTTAAGAATTTGGAGAAAAGTGTATGTATGCCATGCCAAATGTAAAAAGTGAAAATGTATACCATATCAGATACTCTTTCTTTGTTGAGTATTGAAATCTGATGCAATTCCAAAAATTACAGTAGATATTTCGGTAATGCTTACTATTACACATAAACTTTGTTCAACGCAAAATGCCTCCTTTTTCTGGTTATTTCTAGGTCAACCAATTCGCAATAAGATACCAAAGTACTTTTATACATTTAAATTCGTTTTGCTGCAGTGACGACATATATATTATACTTATTAGCTTTATTTAACTATATCAATTAAGTCCATTTATGTATACAGGGTGGGGCGAAAATCATGGTACAACCGAGAAGGTGGTAATGACTCAAGGAAAAGTAAATCGAAATTGGAGAATACATTATTTTCTCTAATACGAGGCTTCATTTTTAATAAAATCGACCTTAAAAATCCAATAGATACATGTGCACTTGACTAATACTCGACTTAAGGCATCGCGCTAGAGGCACTACTCTCTGTTATATTTGTACATAATGTCAAGATTTTTTTTTCTATATTTATATTCAATACCACACTAAAAACTTTTCATGTCTTTCTGATTCGGCGAGCACAACTTTTTATGTAAAAACGAGATTGACATTTTTAACAATACGTAAATTAATAACATACATTCAAGTTCACGTGTACCCGATGGATCTTTAAAGTCGATTTTCTTAAAAATAAAGTCTCGTAAAGAACAAAAATTTATTTTGCAATTTCGATTTACTTTTCCATGAAGAATCACCAGCTTTTCGGCTGTACCGTGATTTCCGCCCACCTTGTATATCTTTGTACTCCAGAATATCTGCCTTTCTTACTAATTTTTACTTTTCTTTTTCTTTTTCCTTTAACTAATTTCCGCTTTTGCTCAGTTTTTTCTCTTTCTTATAATTGTATATTCTTTTTTGCCACTGACATTCATTTCCCGTCCAGTTCATGATTTGCATAGAGTAAATAAAAGATAAAGTATTACTCCATAATCCTAAACGGTTTCTTGCTAGATTCCTATAATCTACTTATACATACAGTAGGGTTTTCACAAAATTGCTGAACTCAGTAAGTATGTTTGCATTCTGTATGAAAAATGGATAAACCTTTTTTATTCGGAAACGTTCTTAAGTGTATATTCAAAATCTTCGTTTTAGAATTCGCTTAATGAGACTTTAATTAAATGATACTCTGATGTTTGAAAGATGACCTGTATTCAGAGTCTTCTTTTAAGCGTCATTTAACTAAAGGCACTCCGAAGGAGAAATCGATATGGCAGTGCTACAGGTCAGAGCTCAGTTGCCGTAGCAACGGTAAAACAAGTCTCTGCGCATGCTCAAAGCGCATCATTGTCTTGTTAAAATTTCAAGCTGTTCCCAAAATAAAAATGAACATTAAAAAAACAATTTTTACTTTAGCAAATACAATTACCATGATAAAATTTGCAGATGTTTAACATTTTTAGTTTAAAGACGGCGCAAGCAGAAAAATCCTGAAACTTCATATTTCGTGCCGTACATCTGTATCTTTGGGCACTGGGCGATCATTCAATCAATCTGATTACCTACTACTTACGAAAAACTCAAAAGGATGTGAATAGATCGGTAATATTTGAAAATATCTAGCATCCGTGAAAATAATAATTTCCTTTTTGTATCAGCCAATCCATAGCGTACGATCGCATAGTTAAGGCCATGCTTTAAGGCAAATCTGTTTGCCTTGGTATTTTCAGAGATGACTGCTCTACGATAATTTTAGATAGTAATTTTTACAGAAGAAATAGACAAACTTCGATTTGACAGGTTAATCTTGTACATTTTATAAGTGTAAAGCGAAGAAATCTTATAATTGTAAAGAAAATTTGTATGCGGACTACTGTAATCGATCACAACATTTAGGTCCTAAGCTATCCTAACCTTACCTAATCATATTACATAAAGTTATTTAACCCTTAAAAAACCTAAAATAGTATTAAATTATTGTGGCGGACGCGATCGCCAACGATATTTGTTTAACTGAAATGTCATATTTTATATGATTTTTTTATAGTAAAATATTTTAAGAAGATCTTCCTGTCAAAAAATCTAATAAATAGATGATTTTATGAACAATATACAGGGTATTCACTGAAATAGGAAGACTATTTTTATGATAGTTAGGTGCACCACCTTGAAAGCATTCTGAGGATTTATATTCCTAAGAGATGGATGGTAATTGAAGAATACATCTCGTTTCTCGGGACCAAAATTCGATATATTTTTTAATACGTATTTTGAAAGTAAAACATCGTAAGAGTATATCGTACAAGTTTGAAGTCGAAATTCGAAGAATTGGTAAATTGACATTAAGTTTCAAATAGAAACTTCCTTCTGAATTCTTTCCTTATAAACTTTGATCACGTTTTTCTTGAAACGACATTTCTCGAAAACTATCCATGATATCAATAATTTCAAATCTGGCATGTATTTACAAAAGTGATCCCCTTATCTTGAGAACTGTAATAAAAGTTGGTAGTTCAGAACTTTTTTGTTTATAAGCGAAAAATGATAACTACAAAATCAACACATTTTTTGTGGGCCTATTTTGTAAAATTTTTGTTCTTTTCAATTTATTTCAGTTCACAGGACATTATACTATCATAGATTAAGAATTTCTTTGGTTTTTTATTTCAGCAAGCTAGAAAACTGTGAAACAATGATGTCAGGGGAAAAAGTCTTTTTGCACTACCATTACCCTGTAATATAATAAATAATTGATACATTTACTTGACACAAATAATGAATCATCTTTAATAATTAATATATATACCTACCAAATCCTAAATTAAAGTAATAAATAGCTTTTCCAAAACAAAATCCCAAGAAAGTGCTGTTTTCCTTAATTGGGGGTTCCTTAGGTCTTGTAGGACATATTAATGCCTAACGGCTTTGTGACCTTTATTTTGATAATTTATATATATATATATATATAAATAAATGTGATCTACGAAATTCGTTTAGAGATGCGGCTATATATCCATTAGAAATTGAATATTTGCTTCGGTATGTATGTCGAATAATGTAGAGATTAGTATAAGGCTTAATGAAAAGAACTTCGAATTATTAATAGTCTTGTCATGTAAGTGAAAATGTCTTACGTGTTACTTGCCTGTGCACTTGTACGGAACCACGCGGACTCAATTTCTTACCGTAAACGATTGAACTTTTTGATTTTTTACTACTAGTGAATAAAATATATTAAACCTACTTGCAGAATAAATATTTTACTTACAAAAATTTCTGTCATGATTCAAAGCATTTGTGCCTATTTGTACATATAACAATCTCGCCACCTATACTACTGAGCAGTTGCCTAACTGGCATTACACTTGACAATTAATAAACATACTTAAGTATAATGAATAGAAATTAAAAAATATTTGTTGGTATCTATTTGTTGGTTCTAATATCAGAAAATAGGGATTTCATAATGTAAACAATTAAAATATAACTCATAATGATAGTAAATATGTCATTAGACACATATGAATGACTAACATAGCCATATAAGAATAGACCACGCGAGACATAGACTGGCGCATAAGTGGCTGCGACAGCAGGATAAAAAGAAAACACTGCATAGGAGGTCCTCCTATCCTTCTCTAATCACAATGGGCATAATAACTCAACAATTTCAGCGTACTGAGTTCAGTGAGTCTATTATGTGTAGTTGGTATTCGCGCATGCCCGGTTAGACAAAGACAGAGACGGACCATATGCTGTTGTCTCGTTTTATTCTTCTGTCGCTTTCTCCGCCCACTCCCGTGGTTTATTCTTATGTTTCTATGATTAGATTCTAATTCCTTTGCTTCTGTATTTTGTCACTAATCTAATCACTAATCACTAATGTCTATTTTGCTACCTCATAGAGGAAGTTATGTAACGGTGGAAAATTTGCTTGTCGATATTTTCATGTCATCATATTCAGAATGTGCCAAAACGTCGAGAAAACACAAAAGAGATTTGTATCCAAGGCAGGTTTATATTGCATTCGGGCCGAATCCATGAAAAAGTTTTGATTTTATGATATTTTGAATTTTTTGAAAAATTAAATTTATCAATATAACTCCCGTCAACTTTCACCGATTGAGCTTCAATTTTCTAAGAGTATAGAGCATCATTTACCCGGGACTCACGTTGAATGAAACGTAAGTAGTGTACGAAGTCCCTATATGCGGAAGCCAAGAATTTAAATTTTGCACTTTGCTTCCTCTAAATCATCTATGAGGAAGCCAAAGATTAACAAAAAATGAAAATGTTTCCTCATATAGGGACTTCGTACACTACTTACGATTCGGAGGAAGGAAATTGCAAGTTTCAACTTACGGCTTTATTTTCTATTTCTTTTTTTTTTGTAAATTTAGTCAGACAAAGCCAAATTGCATTTACAATACGTCAATACAATTTGGAATTTGAGAAATAGAAAATAGAAAAAATAAACCATACAATAGATATAGATTAGGTAAAACAGATTTTTATTCGTTCTGAGTGACCTCAGATAAATACTCTACTCTCATGGTAATACTTTTTCCTACGCTATCAGCAGAACTGAGTACAGAATGTCCCTCCATATTTATAACCTTTTTTATTTTTATTTTCACAACTACGTAGTTGCGGTAGATAGAGACAATTAATTAAAGAATTAGAACAAGGAATGTTTTTTAAAAAATAGATCTATAGGTGATCTTTTATTTTATTAAAATATTTCAGACTCTTTTAATCCTTCTGTTTTATAGAAACATTTTTTTCTAGCTGGTCTAAGAAAAATTTTTAAAAACAACTGTTACCTACAGTGAGCATGAACCGTATTCATAGTTATAAGCCCATATTCAGTGCTAATAGCACACTTTTAAATTTTTTCCTAGTGACTTTTAACTATAAGCGACTCTGTTAGTGACTTTAAGAGTGAGTTATGAATACGGGCTTTAGACTTTGTTGCTTTAAGCAGTTAATAATGACTTTAATGAAACTGCAGTTTTAATAACCGATCTAGTTCCTGGATAGCGACACCGAGAATATTCCACTGGTAGTACTATACTAGGCTAATAGAAGCGTAGATTTAAGAGGTAAATAGACTGGATATCTTACGGGCCATGGTGATACAAACCTGGGTGTCGCGAACACCTTTAATGGACTTTATCCATTGAAATGTTACATATATTCCACATATCAGAATCGCGAGGCCTTAGAATGCACGGGCATATCTAATCTATTTACAATATATTCAGTCGAAGATGCAAGGGATATCATGGTAATGCATTATGTACTACACGTCTATTTGTAATCGACAATATTGCACTGAACATTGAGACATCTGCAAATCCTACGTTATCATGTCTAATATAATTTTATTGGTGATTACCCCATAAACAATCAAGTCTGTATTGAAATTAATAGGAATTTAATTCTCTCTTTTGCACATATTGTCACTACATGCTTCCATGGAGGATAAACAGTCATAGATAATCATTAATGCAGGTTACATACATGGATCCTAGTATGTGTGAACATTTGTACATTACGTCGCGTGTAACGGCCACATCTTGCGCATGACGTATCAGCGATGCTTTCAATGTAGAATCGAATGCACACCTATGTACACATACGTATCGCGAAAACTGTAACACTTTGATGCAACCTAGATGACCATACCAAGAAGGAAAATAGTGCTTCCGCTCTGCATATGCGGTTTATCATAATATTCGATACGTTCAAATATTATACGCGTGTGCACTTGTGCCTGTATGACATTGCTACTACTTAAAAGGGTTGTGAAACTTAAGCAGCAGTCTTGAATTACCAATGATAAAAACGACTAATATGTATTGAGCGGATATTCTGCTTCAAATATACCTATTAATATATTCTGCGCAGTTATAAAGAATTCATATACCACTTTTGATATAAATAAAATATGCAAAAAGTAATCCGATAGAAATATTTTCACGTATATTAGATACAGATAGAAATGTCTGAATCGAATTGTTCATTCAATTTCACTTTTGCTCCTGATTTCTTCTTTTTGAAAAGTGATATTCAAACAACCTAACCTCACAGTATATGTAAGTTGGTACGTACGATCGAAGAGTATAGATTTATCAAATTCATGGTATTTCCGTTTTTCGCAAATGACAATTTAAGAAGCTCAAAATTTCACAGCAACCCTTACCTACTTTTCTTCTAACCTAACCTAACCTAACCTAACCTAACTATTTTGAGTATTTTAAGAATACGAAACTTTACTAAATTCTTTTCTTTATTTTCTCTGTTAAATAATGGTTAATATATTTTGGAATATATCGAATTATGTATCAAGGAACTCAAGAATGAACTATAATTCGTTCGATAAGTAAAGTGAGTACACTACAGAATTAGCAGTTGAGTAATGGCCATAAGTTGGCACCCAGCAAAGTACATTCTAATTTGTCTGTCATTCGTAATAGTTAAGCGTGATATTGCGATTCTTACTCAACTTCCATATACAAAACTTGAATATTAAAAAATAATTTTTAAGTCGTCACTAACCTACATATTGGGTAGATTTTAAACGATATAATTCACTGCGAATTACTACATGGATTATTATCATGAATTATTTTATGAAAATAGTATATAGATGGAATAAATGATATCAAATAATTGGTATCACTAATAGCAGCGTTAATATTATGAGGATCATTACATTCCATCACACTATAACTGGCTTTTAGTATAATTTAATTATCGTCAAACGTCTTTAAAAATTTAAATGGTTCGTTTATTTCACTATGAAAACCTCGATAATACTTTCGCCAGATTTGTAGACGAAATTAATTAATGGCGGTGCTTCCCACTTTATACCAGCAGAAGAAGATGTAACCATGAATCCGTAACAGCCTAGATATCCACTACTTAGTTACTTTTATCCCAGCACGTTTCCTAATCGTCCGACTACCAATCAGAGCACGGATATATTTACCATTAAGTTTATATAGAAATAAATAATGTATGGTGTATATTGCACCAATAATGTAAATAACAAAATGTTATAATTATTATTTGTGCTTATGATTATAATAATATATAATTACGTGCAGTGTAGTAATATGGGTATGGGTCTATGAGTATCAGCAATGATACAAAGTGTAATGTATCAAAACTTTTTATTTGATTAAATTTGTATTTCGCTAATTATGTTATTGTAATGATATTATTCGAGGTTGCGATTTGACCTTAATAAAAAATCAGTTTAACAATTATTTATACTATAGAATTTGGTCCACTTGTGCTGCCAACACAACAAAATCTCTCCGTTCCGAATTCTAAATTGTCCGTGAAAAGCGACAGTCAAACTTGACCGATTATTTATGCTTCATCTTTTGAGTAGGTAAAAGCGAGCCGAATTGATTCACTGTGAATTGTCAATCAGCGGTACTTGACATTCTACTAATAAAACTACCCAATTTATTCGTGTATTGGAGTTTCTCTCTCACGTGCTAATATTTGTTCTTAGTACCGCAATTTATGTTTTTTATAAAATAACGTTCATCAATAACATTACTATAGTCCGTCTAAGAGTAAAATCGCTAGAAATGACAAATGACAACACGTGTTTCGTGCTAGGAACTCTCGCAGCAAGATTTCCCAATTGCCAATGTTATTTTCCTGAAATTAATGGTTTTCCATTGATTTCTACTGATTTACCACACATTACCTTTGATAAAAAAGCAATGGAAAATTTTACTACGGCCCTCGTTTTTCTATCTGTCACTTTAAGCTATTGGACTGACTATACATATATAGGTTACTCAAATGGAAATAAGAAGTGTCCAATGAAAACCTGTTAAAGTGTAATATATGTAGGTGTATGGATTGAAACATATGTATTAAAAAATAGTTTGACATCATTTTACTTCATTCTTATTATGTGGCATATTTTTTAATATAAACCAGTCAATGTTCCACTGGGTTAAATAATTTATAAAAAAGTCATGGGTAAACTTGATGGGGATTTTAATGTCATTCATTCTTTAGAATAATACATTAATTGTATTTAAATAAATTTACATACTGCTCCACATAAATATTTTGAAAATTAAAATATCGATATTACTTCAAATTTGAAATGTATGTATAATTTAAATTCTTTTAAGTGATCAATTAGTTTCACTTCGTGAAAATTATCATGCAGATGCTTTTAAGCAAACAAGTGTGACAGTAATTGTTCTCACGATTTAATCGTTCCATACTATAATATTTATCAACTATACTGCAACAGAATGTTGCAGGTATCAATCCCTAACCTTTGTAAATTATTTATCTCGCACAATATAATAGCGTGCCACAATTATAACCGGGGGCTTTTTTTTGCAATAAACTAGAGAAGATAACCCTTCGAAGAAGAACATGTCTCACAGTATGATGTAAATAAATAGATATATAAACCACCTCGACATATGACAAAAATTAATATTCTACAATCAAGAATTGCATAAAACAAAAATTGAAATACCATGTTCATAATGTAAAGTAAATAAGAGACGAAATGTTATAAGTCTGCACTTGGATACTTACATTAGGAAACTTGTACTACTTGTATATATCACACAGACACATTTATATATGTCGAGTTTCACACACAAAATAAATACGTAAATAATTCGAAGAACAGGTCTAAGAAGATCTACTTTAAAATCGTTACACGAATCGATATGAAGTTCTATCCATACGAGATTCGAATTCTCTCGACTTTAAGATCATTTAGTACGCAACTCCGCTGAAATACTGACCGCAGATCCTGCAACCAGTCAGCGTTGGGCCCAAACGTTTCGCCTTTCCAACTAACAGCTTGTTTCCCCTCTCGAACGATGAATTCAAAGGAAAGTAGGCTTCACGTGACTACGTTCTACCTTCCAACCATCGCTCCCATCATGTAACCTCATCATTAACTTTTCTTCATTCTCTTCAATTTCAACCTCGTTCTTTCGCTTATTTTTCAACAATTCAATGTTCGCTTTATATGAATTACTTACAGAATAATATGAATTATTGATATTTTACGATAGACATTAAATAATTTTTGGTCGGGGTATAGAATATTGTCATGATTTAGTGATAATATTTATTCGTGTAAATTTATATATCTACATTGTTTTCCTGATGTATATTTATTTAAATTTCTTTTTATGTACGGTGTTGGACTCTTATTCTTATATTATTATTGTTATTTACGCATTCAATTTATATTTCATTTTTTGGAATTTCTAATTATTCAAAATATTTTCTAAAGTTGATCGTATCCGTACTATAATACCATAGAAGCTTTCTTGCATTCATAACTCTTTTCAAATAAGTAGGAGACAATGCATTAAATATATACATAATTATTGTATAAAAAGTGATGAGATATAGTTTGATATCACTTCTTTGACAGAATATCTTGACTCGCTTAATATTACACTTCAAGCTAATCACAATTCATATACGTATGGATCATATACACATGCACTACACATACGATGAGAAATTACGGTCGAATCATCTGGTAGATACGAGAAGACTCAGTTATGACATAATTACTTAAGAAAGTTTCAGATGGTAATATAAATTCTAGAAGAGAAGTAGACCAACCGGTAGTGACGTTAGGTGCTTTATGAATATAATCCTACAGGTGTACGTATTTGTGTATACAAATGTGTACAATCCAATAATGTTAAATATATATAATGCTAATTTGAGTAGCACTGATATTTCTACTTTATGTCATATAGGAAAAGTAAAAATTCTCATTATGCAGATATTTATTGTACATTTTTATTGTAAGTAAATACATATGTTATACTATACAGTTTCTTATTTTCCTAATACATCGCGTTCATCGTGAGATCTTTAAGTATGCCACTAGAAATTATAGCCATCAGGACTCACATCTGAAAAAATGGTATTAATGTATACAAAAAATCCTGCTTACAACTATAGTCACTATATTGTGCGGTCTTTTTTTTGGTGGAATTTTATATTTAACTATACCTCGATCATAAAAAGTATGCAGAAACATGCCTTTTAAGTAAAGACAGGTTCCATGGACCTCAAGTGAATAGCTAAAAGCTAAAAGAAAAGAAACACTGTTTCACGGAAAACTGTTTTAACTACATCTAAGCGGCTTGGTAAGCATTTCAAATTATTTAAATTTCATATTATACAAATATCTGTTGATAAATATCGTAGTGACGGAAACAATGGGGGTGGGGGAAGGGAGGGGAGATTCATGCAGCAATACTACACTGCATCTAAACCAATTAACCATAGTTTAATCCGCATGTAAATAGTACTCAAGTGTTTACAGGAGAAATAAA
This sequence comes from Trachelus tabidus, assembly GCA_030142655.1. Classification (NCBI taxonomy): domain Eukaryota; kingdom Metazoa; phylum Arthropoda; class Insecta; order Hymenoptera; family Cephidae; genus Trachelus; species Trachelus tabidus. The sequence continues at coordinate 217,583 of JARQTI010000325.1, read as the reverse complement.
AATGTAGGTATGTGTGCCAAATTGAAATTTATATCTCTTCCTCTGATTCTTACTATCAATAATTTTTTAGTAATTTCTTATCATGGCTAACTAATACTTGTGATAAATGATTATATATTATAGAATATATTAATTAAATGAATATAAAACTAATGTTTTTCCTTAATTTTGACCTAATAGTTTTACTTTGTACGTGTAAATACATATTTTGATAAAATTATGGACTCTCGAAACTATATATATCGCGGTTTACATGGATGGTAAGACTTAGCATTCTGTGCGGTATGTAGTACAACCATGCATATATGTATATACTTCCCACCATTAAAAAACTTGAGAACCATAGTTTTCGATCAAGTACTACCCAGTGACAGTCGACATCTATGAATTAATTACGTACTTATTTTGTAGTATTATTTTAGAACACAATTTCTTTTATACAGTACTAAAACTGCATACAACGTGATTATCGCGTAACTGTTAATGTAAAACTATTCCGAACACATTAAAAATACCATGAATATGTTTAAAATTTTAATATACTTTTTGCTATTTTTCTTTGCATGAAATTCGAAATTAGTTTATAAATTTTATTTGGTTTTACATACATTGTTATTAGACATGTATCAAATTTTTTTTAAATGTTTAATAACAAAAATTCTTGTGATTCTCATTATTATTTCATATTTGTTATTTACAAATACAATAAAACATTTTTCCGGATATATTTAAATAAACTGAAAAGTTATATAACGAAATATATGTATGCGATAATGTCGTATTGAACATTTGCAAACTTTCTATGAACTACTTCGATTATACTTTGTTATAGAACATTCTAGAAGCATTACAAGGAACTGTATTTCTTTAGTTTATGGGTTAATAAAATATTATTTCGTACTGGCAGCTATATTATCTTAAATTACGTATCAGTTTTACATAATTATTTTCCATGAAAAGGATATAAAATATTTAGCTATTCCATCATAAAATAATCACTCTATGTAGCAACGTATTTTAATTTGTACATATTTAACAAATTTCATTTGAATCATGTTTAAAAAAGTCTTCAGACTTCTTTCTTTTATTTATATGTATAACTTGTTATTTTTTCTTATAATTATAGTAAGTTGAAACACGCCTACACGATTTATATAACAATATATGGTTACATCAAGGACATTGTATACAGAATCTGTGCATATTTTTCACTTTAAATTTTGTATATTCACTAGCAAAGACTCAAAGTATGAGTAATTCAACAACATATCAGATACGTATAGTCTATATGTACATACATATATAATGTAGGTCAACGGTTCATCTTTGTCAGAATCACTTAAATATTGAGCCATCGTGGATTTAAAGCATTCCATGTTGTAGTATCGATTAATTTTAATTTTTCGCAAGTGAAGAATTTTTCTTAGAAATTCTAGGGCACACCATACATTGATATCTATTGACTTCTAATTTAGGTCGTCATTTTCGTCGTACGAAACTCTTACTTACTTTTACATATTCATGTTACACACCTGGTTGAACGTGACAACACATTTTATGCGTTCCTATTAGAATTTCTACACAGATATATAATTTACTACATAGATGTTGAAATGCTCAATTTTAAACAGTTTTATAATACGCATCATGTGCATTTAATTCAAGTACAAATATTATTACTCCAGAGAGCGTAATGCATATCGGTGAAAAATTTGTATTTATGTAATGATAAGTTTCATGTATTATATTATTAAAATCTCATAAAGAGATTAGCCATTTTGCCACATATTATCAATTTTATATTAATAAATATGGAAAACAGAATAATAAGAATGGCATAAGTAATCATGTACTTCAAGATTGTGTAAATTTTTTGATTCAATATTAATTACATTCTTTGTTAATTTTTCAAGACTACTAATTAAAAATTCATTGCATACTTTTTGCGCAATTTGCATAGCAGCTATGTAGTCACTTTAAACTAATGGTGGTAGCCATAGATCAATCTGAGTACATCCACATCATTATGATACGAAAAAGTCATATAACTGCCAGTATAGAGAACATGTAACAACTAAACCTTCATGATCTATCATTTATTAATAGTAAGCTTTCGCTTCGAGTCTCATTTCAACATCATCGGAGTACTTGTTCCAATTGTTTAAAAATAACCAAATGGACTACTGGCCCAGATCATCTCATAAACCACGGACAGGGCAGCGACAATCTTTGTGATGTGTAAGTGAATAAAATTAATTATTACTGACCTATCAGAATTGTAAGAATTCTGTAAGTGATTTGAGTTTTTTGCATTTAGAAAATTAAAACTTTATGACTAAATACGTGTATAAGAGAATAGATTAAAAATATTTAGTTTGATTTAGTTTGCAAATAAAACAAATTTAACATTTCAAATAATATCTAAAGTTTAGTACAAGAAAATGTTAATGTAATTTGGAAAATAATAATAAGTAGTGTTATTAAGTAATGATATTAGGATTTAACATCGGTGACTGTGACATCTGGTGGCAGAAAAGAGAATTATTGGAAAAGACTTTGGGGTATACTTTTCATGAATGCTGTGAAGATTTGACATATAGCGCATTTTTAGAAGGTCTCTTCTTTATGTCATATACCAATAGGAACTATAAGGTTAGATATAGAATAGATATAGATATATAGAATTGCTATAAAGATTATTACGTAATATACCAGCTATGTGGCTTAAACAAACCGGATGTGAAATCAACTGTCGTATGCCGACAACCTCCCCAGTGATCTTCCTTGTCACATGCTTTTAGCAAGATGAATGCATATGGGTCATTTCATGTCAGATTGAAAACCAAATTTTTAATTTCCCTGAAAATTGTTTTGCTTGTTCTTGAGGGGCAGAAAATGATAGATATTTTTTTATTTCAATATGATATGAACAATTTTCGAAATATCGATTTTTTATTTATCGATTCCAAAAAACCGGTTCTTCTTTACATGTGTCGTATATCGTCCACTTTTCGACTAAAAACAAAGCACTACAGGGCAAAATGTGCAATAGGGTTCACTTTAAAGTTTACGTTTTAATGGTCGAAAATTCGGTAGTTTAATAATTGTTATACAACAATTTCTTAAACAATTTGCATTATTTCAAAATGGGCATCTGCAAATTGAATAATTTTTTCTGTAATTTGTTATTATAGTACAGAGAATATTGACCGTCACAATGTATATGGGGCATTCCACGCCAAATCGGACGATTTCAAAACCTTTTTTTTTTGATTTTCCCAATTATTTGATATTTTTTAGTACCTATTGTTCTCACTACGAATTCAACGACTGAAAATGTTTTTGATAGAACAATTTGGGGTTGTCTAGCCCTTTTTATTTTATACAAGGCCCGTTTAGGGTTCGCCAAACAATTCTAATAACCGGCGTTTAAGATGCGCGGAACGTTTTATTTTCCGCCGATGTGCGGCCCGTGCTGACCCGGGAGTCGCGGGAGGCGAGGGATCGTTGCTCAATGGGTCCGGTGAGGAGGGCAGCGGGCTGAGCAGTGCCGGGACCGGGGACCTGTGGACTGGAGGACGTCCATATCGCCAAAAGGGTACGACTTCTGGGGTTTCGCAGATCGGGGCAAACGTGGTGATCGAGTTATCACCAGGGTGGATCGGTTCGGTTCGCCCCACCGACGAGACCGGCGGGAGTTCCAGCGGCTTCAGGGCGTAGGCCAGGAAGTTCGAGCGCCTGCGCCGAGCGGCGTTGACTCTCCTCCTTTTTTTACTACTGCGGTGTCTTGGCATGCAACGACCATGGAATTGAATACCTTCAAGTACCGGCCGAAAGTCCTTACCAGTGTCGCGCAGCAGAACGCTTAGGGTTACTGCGGACGACTAGGAGGCTGAAGCGCGGTACCAGGACCACTTCAACACTCACCAGTTCCTGGTTGGTCAGTCGGGGTAGGACTGACTGACACACCCCGATTTCGCGGCTTTTTATACCCTTTGAAGTTGGAGTTGCTACGCAATCATTTCCCTGGTGATAACACATTCGTAATCAAACTAACTGGCCAGCGGACCTCCTCTCATCTCCTCAGTGATAACACCGAGACAATTGAATTTGCACATGCCTTCGGCCAGCGTGCCATGGAACCTTTTTAAGGAGTTAAGCGCTAACTATTAGGCAGGCAAGGTTCTTTATGTTTTCTAGCGGGTAACACTATCAAAAGACCCAATCTGGTAAATTTTGAGATTTTTTAGATTACCGGCTCCGAAGATATGGAATTTTCAAAAAAATCGCTGTTTTTTTGGTTTTTTCGTCCTAACTTTTTCAAACATGTTCCAAATAAAAACTTTTTTTTTCGAAATTTTTGTTGTTTTATACACTGTTAAAAAAAATACAAGACAATTAAAAATAATGTTTCTGTGTGATTTTTAAGTTTGAAATTTTTAATCTTTTTTTTCAAAGTGATTACATATTTTGTATTTTTTCAAAATTTTTGACGGCAAACTAGTATATTTTCCACAACTTTTAAGCCCGGTCCGATCGTGGGACCACCATGGCTACTATTCTTTTTCGATTTTTGAAAATCTGAAAAACAAATTTTTTTATTAACCACTATAAATACAAGTTTTTGGCACTATCTATTATTTTCATAATTATTTCTAACGAAAATATTTATTTATTTCCGTATTTTTTAAAAAAGTCTCTTAAAGGTTATATTTTCCATGCTATTTTTTTCAGGTAAAGTATGTTTTTCATTTCTATATTAGTAAAAAATCATTTTATCAATCTAGTGGTACCCATACTATTTGTGTTTGCGCTATTCATCAAAATATAAAACTTATGATGTTAGGTAAGTATTATAAAAGTTTTATTTTTTACCTATAAGAGTTAATCAGTTTTTTCCAACAGGTTCTAATTTAGCAACATTGACTCTTCATTCGACAGTTCCTTTGGTCGAATATAAGGATTGCCTTAAGCTTATAGTATGTTCCAATCCATCGCCTGACTGTTATTTCCTAAAATGTGCGAATTGTCCAGGAATTGAAGTTCTCCAAGAGTTACTAGAGACGTTGTTCGATGAAAATGGAGTAGATGATGTCACGTATAAATACTGGATATCTAATCCTCATTGTAGCCTTGAAACTCTCTTCAAGAGCTCTTCGGAATTCGTTGAAATATTTTGTGATCATATTCTTAATCTTTTACCTCATGATTTTATTGCCAAAGAACAATCTAGTTTTATGACACGCACAAAAGAATCGTAGCAAGATGATGAAGTCTTAGCAATTTGTGATTTTGCTGAAAATTACGCATTTGTCATACAAGATGCAGCGCCGGGATTTCATTGGAACAATAAACAAGCAACGATTTTTCCAGTTGTTATCTATTACAAACAAAACAATGAAATTGCTCATCGAAGTTTGGTCATCATTTCCGATGGGAATAATCACGACGCAATCGCTGTACATGT
>JARQTI010000325.1:195853-212016 GCA_030142655.1 Trachelus tabidus | reverse complement strand
AATATGTAGTGACTTATGTACTTGGCCTCAATAATCTGATATCAATACTTTCTATTAGAGGAATACACAGCACTCCTATACTTGGCGTATTTTTTTACCCGTAAGTGTTTTTTGGGGGATTTCCTTCTTTCCTTCGGAATCTTCCTATGCAGTCTCGTGGCACCAAGGTGTGCCTGGCGCCCAAGAGCATTTAGAATTTCGAATTTCTAGATCTCGGGGAAAAGTTAGGAGTATCGAAATTTGTGACGGTAAAGTTCCGTCTGTCGTGAAAAATAACGTCACACAACAAATAGCACGGAAGCGCGAGCCAGCTCGTGACACCTCGATCAGTGTCCCCAGGCAGACTACTTTGATAATAGCCTAATTCGAGAACCAATCATTCTGACTGATCGAGATCTTTATAGCCGATAACTCTTATCCTTTCCCTTGAGTCGTCCCTTTAAACCAAATTGAGAGCGTTCCTTAGCGAATCGGTACGTAACACTGGGAGATCCTCCATGGCCGCTCACGGGATCGGACGGCAGCTGGGCCCCACATTCTTAACTTGGCAGGGGGTTCCTCCCCTGCCCTTAACCGTATCAAAACTATAACTCCGTCCACTCTACAGCCCTTGGTCCATCTCCAGCGGGGCGCCTGTATCTCACCCGGGCTTCTGCCGGTCCGTGGAGACATCTCTGTCGAATACTCTCCGCTCCGGGGCGACTTAGTACGTCGAGACATTCTCCCCACGGCAGATTCGAGCACCTCGACCTCAATTAAACAATAACGAAATCTTCAGAGAGCATTGGTATAACTATATAAATCAACCCGAGAGCGTAGCTTCTGAGCAGGGTGGCGACCCGAAGGGAACTGGAAAGCGAGAACAAGGGGAGGTCCGCCTAGAAATGACCGAAAAATATATAAATAGGACTTATCACGTCGAACAGTGGGTTCGGTGGCACAGTGGTAAGTGCCCGACTTGGCAGTATGAAGGTATCGGATTCGATTCCCGATCAGAACTCCTAATTTTTCAGAATTTCCTAGCCCTCTAGCGCTCCCTGGCGGCTCTGTGGATAAATTAATTATAGTGGGGTCGAGCCGGGCACCCCATTATAGTACATACAACAAAGGTAGACTTAATTAAAACCGTAGACACACTATTTTAGGGTATATTCTGTAATTGAACCACAGTTGCGATTATTAAAATTAAAACCAATGAAATTGATCGATTCTGGTCACCAGTCGAATTCAATCAATGCAATTGGTTGATATTTAATAATCGCAACCGTGGTTCAATTACAGAATATGCCCTTAAGGCTCGTTTTCTTCAAAGCGGTTTAATGCATAAACTCCGTTTATGTTCAAAGTACAAGTGTCTCATGGGTTAATAGCACAGTTAAAACGAGTTTATGCATTGAACCATGTCGAAGAAAACGGGCGTAGGACATGCTAGTGAATACTTAAGATCGTACTTAAGCCGAAGAACTGACTATAAATCAACGCAATGAATACGAGCCATAGTGCTCCAGAGTACTTAGAAACGTTGAAATAAACAGGCAGAAAGAAAAATGGGCTGTAATTCCGAAAACCGCATACCTCCGAAAAGTATGGTTTTTTGTATTTTGCCGTGTTGATGACGAATATAATAGTAAAAATACCCGTAAAATAAATATTTAAAAAATGGCCATTTAAAATAAAACTTTTGGGATTTTTTCAGTAAATATTGATTTTAGAGAAAAAATTTTTTAAGAAAAAATTGTAGCTTGTAAAAAATTATATATTTTTTTCGTCTTATGCATTTTTATTATAACATTTTTATTTTTCGAGAAAAATGAGATAATGTTCAGAGAAACAAACATTCGTAGAAAGGAATAATTGTAATAAAGAATAATTATGATTAATAGATTTTGTTACTACTATTTCATTAGTTTCAGTACATGATTACTTAATTACGCACTTTATCACGGCAAGTTTGAAATTTGGATTTTAAAGTGCATTTTTTTTCATTTTTGTTTTTTTGCTTTTTGTATTTTTTTTTCACTGTTTGTATTTTTTAATTAACAAATATGTTCTCTTATTATTTATATATTTTTTGTTGTCACTAATGGTTTTTTCTAATTTTTATTAGGTCAGGGGAGATATTTCTGAACGAAGCCCGTGTTCATTAGATTCTTTAGGTTCTTTAGCTTTTTGTATGTAGGTTAGTTTTTCACTTATTTTATTTTTTTAGAAAGAATTTTTAGACAGGGTGGATATCAAGTATTTATTAAGTGAAGAGAATATCTTCTCACGTCGTAGAGGCCATTAATTAATTCTGTTTGGAGATTTTTTAAGGCTAGGACTCATATGAGCACTTAAAAATGCTTAATAATTAATAAGGTCGACATTTCTTAATATCAGGGTGGATTTTATTCTTATGGCCAATTTCTTCACCTTCGAATAAAATTTATTCTGTGGATAAATTCCCGGCTAACCAATCATTGCCATGTTTTAGGAGTTTATCTGCAGGATTAATTTTATCTGAAGGTAAAGAAAATAGCCATTAATCATAAAATGAGCTTGCGAGCGAAGCCCACACTCATTAGGTCCATTATGATCTTTAGGTTCCTTAGGTAGATCAGTTTTTCGCTTATTTAATATTATCGCATTTTTCTCGATAAATAATAGTTTTATAATAAAAATGCATAGGGCATAAAAGATGTAATTTTTTACAAGTTACAATTTTTACTTAAAACTTTTTTCTCTAAAATCAATATTTATTGAAAAAATATCAAGAGTATTTTTTTCCTAAAACATGGCTATTATTTTAAAATGATTTTGCTATTATTTGCTTAAGTTAATTTTCACTATTATATTCGCCATCAGCACGTCAAAATACGTTAGAATATAAAAGATCATACTTTATGGAGGTATGCGGTTTTCGGAACTTAATCCGAAAAATGATAAGTATTGACTATGATTAGAACATTACTAAGCTATCAATAATATTTGGATCACTATAATAGGATGTTAATTCATAATGTACAAATATGTTTATGCGTAAGTTTATACACAATTAGTAGATACGATTGGCATATGCAATTATGCACTCTTCTACGCATGGACTAGCTTCTACGATTCGTCGTCCTCAGAAAATGGCGGTTGTCAGAAAAAGTCATGCAGTGTTCATGCTGTAGCGTCTTTAATAATTTTACAAAAACTCGCATTATATATTAATTTTGGAATGGTGTTAACGAAAGTTAATCTTATTCATATATAATTTCTGGATTATCCATGTAATTTTATTAGGAAAAAATACTTTCATAACCTCAAAATTTCAAGTGGTTAGTTTGTTTTACTGAAATTGAACAGGTAAAATCAAAATTAGTGTGCAGATGTATAAGGAAACAAATTTGAATAGAGGCCTTCTGCAAAAATTCTTATATGATATACAAGAAATCTTGAATCTAATCTTTTGCTAAAATTACAACTTTTCTGCATTCAATCATATAAAACAATAAATAAGTAACAGCTGGTTTATGTAAATATTTTATACAATGTGAAAACTTGATCATGGATACTAATAATCTTAATACATTTTATAACTTTTTCCATTAGTAATTGATTTGTTAAAAATAGATGTCCATCGTCTTAAAATTCAAATCTGCATAAATTGACTTTAGTATACATAATGGAGTGTCAAAAGTAGAACAACTTTTTCTTTATTAGAATATATATAAAAATATTTCTTTCTTTTATAGTTTTTTTACGGTTTGAATATGATAGAATGATATAAATGTATATTTAATAAATACTATTATCAAAAATAAAAATGTATGTAAAGTATTGTATTATAAAGTATTAACTCCAAAAATTGTTAATCAAAAAGACAGATGCTACATCAATAAACAAAGTTGACTCTATTATATCATATATTCTTGTATCATTTATAGAATCATTGGGAAAGACCATTATAACTTAGAATAATGGAATCACTTGAAAGGAATCATATTACTGAAGACAATGTAAATGACAGAAATGTCGATTGGTCCAGGTTTGGACTTGGAAATAATGATAATCAAAGAGTTGAACGGAGAGACAATAATGGATATGAAGAGTTTAATCCTGAAATGTATCAAACTGGAGTAAATGAATTATTTGCACAGGAATATGTAAGTTAATATGTCATTATATCATATTTGTGTTATTAGTTATTGAACAATTTATCAGAGATTATTCAATAATGTTTGTATGTCTTTCAAAATTGTTTTTGTAGAATTCTGATCCATGGTGGAGATCAAATTTTTTTTTGTCACAACCAGTTCTCTTTGGTACTTGGGATGGTGTCTTCACTTCATGCCTTATTAATATTTTTGGAGTAATAGTTTTTCTTCGATCTGGATGGATTGTTGGTCAGGCTGGTGCTTTAAATGCTGTTTTAATCATCTTGTCAACTGGTAATAAATTTAGAAAATGGAGTGTGATGAACAATGATTGTGTTATGACTTTAGTAATTTCCAATTTCTTTAGTTAGTGTAGCGCTAGTCACTGTACTGTCTGCTGTTGGAATATGTGAAAGATGCCGAGTGGAAAGTGGAGGAGTATACTTTCTTCTTTCACACGTTCTTGGTTCCAGATTTGGTGGTTCTATTGGTTTACTATACTGTTTTGGTCAGGTATGTTTAAACATTTTTTGAAAGATAAATATATAGAACTATCAACCTTTATGATAATTAACTGTCCATGAGGAGTGTGGTTATCCATTGTGAACCACTTCTCTTTCACATAGGGCAATTTGTGTAAGAGTTGTGTGCATGTAATTTATTTTAATGTACCCATTGACCAAATATATAATCAGGCCAAATATCTATCTATATCATCAAATACTATGTCATAAATGTATTAGCTACCTAGTATTAAAGTATCAAAATCAGTTTTCTTATATAATTAAAATGGTCTCTAAATGTAGACCACACTTCTGCACTTGTCAGGAATATACATATTTCAAAAGCCGTATTAAACTATACAAAGTAAATAGAAGCAAGATTTTGGAATATAAATTAAATATATACATAATATAATAGAATATAAATAACAAGAGTAAACAGACATAGGAATATAAATATTTGTAATAAAATACAAATAATTGTTTATAAAAAAATTTGTAACTGTTTTAGTAAATAGCAATAAGAAATAGGGATGCTGATTTAATATCGATTAATTCAAAAATCAATGTTTTAAATCAATTTTCAAGGTTTGAATAATTAACAAAATCAACCTATCTCTTCCAGATTGATTTTCGAAATTCTTGTATGTATTTAATTTAATTTATTTATGTTAGAGTAGCGATTACTGCGTGGAGTATTGGTAACACTAAATTAGACAGTCGGACGATACTTTTATTATCGATAGTATTAAAATTCTCATTGTTGAACATTATAGGGTATATATATTCCGCATTTGTACTACGATTGCGATTATTAAATTTCAGCCAATTGCCTCGATTGATTTCGGTCGAGGTTAAAAAATCAGTTAATGACATTGGTGGATCTTTAATTTCTTAGCAGTTAAATTTATATGACATCAACTTTTACTTGACTACGCGGAAACGTGTTTTGTGCACTATGCAGCATGCAGTATGTAAATTCATGATTGTACCCATATAAAAAATGTACTACAATATCAATCTCAAAGATCAATACTTTAATATTGATTTGGCAACCCTAATAAGAAATATAATTTTTTTTTAACTGTTTATATTTTAGGCTGTGGGTTGTGCACTGAACGTTCTGGGATTCGGCGAATCAATGGCAGGACTTGTTGGTTTCGAATCAGCTTGGGTGCAGCGTGGATTTGCATGTGCTGCTGTTATTCTTCTGTCCGTAATTAACGTGGCAGGTGTTAAATGGGTCGTAAAGCTCCAATTTGTTTTACTTATAATTCTTCTATTGGCTGGTGTGGATTTTATAGTTGGGAGCTTCATTCACGAAAACGTTGGTATGCAAGTCTTGATATTTCCATTTTAATTCGTAATCTGTAAACTTTTCACGTAATTACGTTTGAATATTTTTCTTTTATTCTCCAATACACACAACACATTGTATAGAATGTTAACCCAGCGTTGTATACATATTAATCTAAACATATGGTCATTTAGTAAATTATAGTCCTTCCATGATTTTTGTGAGTTTTTTTAAAATATCGGAAATAATAAAATCCTTAGCAATGCACACGTATTAGTACATAAAATGTTTATTACAAAGTATGTATACGCATAGTTATGCACTAAATATACTTAATTGTTCTATTTTAGTATATATTTAGGTTATTTTGGAAAAAAAACCGCATGTAATTTACTAAGGATTGCATTGGTTACTATAAAATTGATTTATAGTCAATGTAGCAAGTACCGTATGGTCTCTGTTTACCTATATGCATCCGAAAGGGAGACTAGCACTAATAAAAATACTGGTAGGGAATGTTAAAATATACACAACATATATAAATATATATAAATATATATACAACATATATAAATATACACAACATTACACACAAGACTTTCATTCCTTCACTTTTGCACAATGTTCTACATCAGTATATGTAGTACATTTAAAGCATTTGAATATTTATACAAAAAATCGCGTCTGCCTTTATATTTCAGGAGCGGGATTTGAAGGCTGGTTGTCAGGAAATTTAAAAAATAACACTTTTTCCGCATATGAAGACGGTTACGGCTGGTTTACCGTTTTCGGTGTTTTCTTTCCAACAGTAACTGGCGTATTAGCTGGCATTAATATGAGTGGTGATTTGAGACACCCCTCTACTGACATTCCGAATGGAACATTAGCAGCTTTAGGAACAGGGTAATGCATTCATAAAAACTTCATTATCAATCCAACCTGGCAGTTATTAATTTTACTGAAATCATTTTATATTTTCAGGACCTTCCTTTACTTGTGTTTTTCCCTGTTTCTCGCAGCAACCTGTACCAGAACTGCATTACTCACAGATTTTATGATTGCTTCTACCGTTTCTGCATTCTCAGTCCTATTGCTTGCTGGACTTTATGTGTCTTCATTTAGCAGTTGCTTAGGTGCCATGTACGGTACTCCTCGTGTTCTTCAATCGATCGCCAGTCAAAATGTCATTCCTGGAATGAGTTGTTTGCAACGAGGAGTTAGTAACATTCTCCAATTTTATTATTTCATTTTTATTATGTTTATAATTAGTAGACTTGGCAAATTTTTCATATAATGAAATTTATATTTGCTTATAGATTTAACTATATTATGCCAAAACAATGTGGCAATATTTTTATTTGGTGTTTGTTTGCGACAGAGGGGGCCCAACAAAGTTCCAGTTTATGCAATGATAGTCGTGGCTATAGTAACACTGACTTTCATTATTACTGGCCAGATCAACACATTAGCGCCAATCGTGACGATGCCATTCCTTCTAACTTATGCGTGCATGGATTATGCCTATTTCGCGTTGGCTCAAACATTTGACATTCGGCATATGCGTGAACAGAGGTTTGATGTGCAGTCACCGACCTTTGATCGAAATTACGGTTCAGCAGCGCATCAAGATAGTATTTCGGAAATTGAGAACGACTTAGATAGCCTCTTTCCGGAGAGAATCCGTCATAAAAATTTAACGGTAAATTTTCTGTATGCATCTTCAATATTTTTAAAAGATATAAAGTTCAAAAATGTCCACCTTAATCTCTTTAACTTATGCTTAATGCTAACAAACGGTACTTTTTGTAGTAGCACTAGAAGAACACGGTGATGATTTATGAAAGTTTTTGTACATGAATTATTAACAATCACAATCATATACTCTATAAATTTACAGCTTACGATTATTCTATTTATGTAAATTATGAATTTTGTAATGATTTGAATTAGAATTTGTTTTTTTTGTTTTTTTTTTAATAGAGCAATCCCAGTATTTCGGAAAGTACTAGTCATTTAGAATCATCTCCTAGTATTGAGGGAAATGGAAGTGTTGTCAATGATGCATCTGTGCGGAGACCAAATATTCATAAGAAGTTGGGAAACTGGTATAGTCCGCTCTGCAACAGATGGTTTTCTTTACTTGGGGTAAGTTTAGTTTAAAGTTCTTTAAATTATACGAATCACCTTATAACTTGTTTTAGTGTGCTATAATATAATTAAAAGTTAATAGTCTAATTGTAAGAATGTCAATAATCTAAACGTCTTACGACTTTCGAACCTATAATATTTTATTAAGAAAGTTTTTGATACACCTATATTTTGGTATAATCTCTAACTATTAAAGTAGCGTTCTGACTAGAAGCTTCTAGTACGGTTCGATAGAGGAGGCGTCGTAAGTAAGTGAAACAATAACAAAAATAAATCAACTCACGACTGATTTTTTTTAAATAATATCTAGTGACGTTAACTATCATCTAATAATATTACCAGAACATTAAGACCTCAATAAGATAGTGCAAGAATGATATAAAACTGCATGAACCAGCATGTCATTTACATCATAATACTGAAGTTCAACTTTAGATATTTATTTAAACTACGTCGTTAGTATCATACATAAAATGCCTAAAATAAATATACACTATTTTACAATCAGTAAACAATGTTGCGGTGACTATTATTTATATCTCCGAGAATGCAATAATCTTTAATGTTCGTAGTTGTTTTGCAGTGTCATTTTTTTATGTATGTATTTTAATGAGGTAAGGAGATATGTTTATATAAACGAGAAGTGCATTTTTTTAAAATATAAAAGTGACATAATAATTAATAATGATTTAGGATTGGAGGAATCAATTATATTTTGAAGTTTATGGCTCCTCAAGACGTAAAGAAACCTTCAATCGTGAATTTAATGCAATCTTTTAATTGCTTTTCCTTCTTTGCAGCGACTATTCTTAAATGCATGAGAATCTATCAAAATTTGCACTCTGATGTGATCTGTTGACATGTTACAAATTGAATTTTTGGTCTTATTTTATATTAGAGGTATTGACGATCTGTTTTAAATAAATATCTAAAGTTCAACTTTGATACTATGAAGTGGATGTCACAATTGTGTATAATATTTGCACTACCATAATACTGCACATGTTAAGGCTCAAATGGTCAGACAATATTACATGAATTTAACTTCACTATGTGTTATTTAAAAAATCAATCAGCCGTTATAGAATAATTTATTTTTGTTACACAATATAATTTTAACAATAAAAAAAGTCGCTGAGCGAATAACGTATCAAATTAGTTGAACACAAAAGAGAAAAATGATGATAAAGGTTTCTTAACTTCTAACATCATCTTTTTGCGTATGTGTGCAAATATAGTTATAACTGATCAGTAAGCTTAACATTATAATATTGATATGTTCCAGGCCCTTATAAAAATACTCATAATGTTTCTGGTCCATTGGGGCTATGCTATTGCGAACATTGTTGTCGTTTTCGTGGTTTGGAGCTATGTAGGTCATGCAAACCCAGCAGTCAAACCAGGAGTCTCGGCTGAATTTAAGTTCTTCGAATGGCTAAGGAATTTGCTTCTCAGAATAATGGGGTATGCCATATTGCATTTTTTGTCTAAAAAATTCCCATTTCTTTTTTACGCTGAAAAATAATTTCTAATCTAGGCAGTAAAAATTAACTAAATGGTTCTCTGTAACCAATTAGCTTTGTTAATATTCCTTTAATATGATTATTCTTCTAGGAGGCGAGTGTATGACTATGAGCAAATAATTGTGACACCAGTTCATCCAGGTGTTGAAACTCGCTCAGCACAACTTAATGAGGAGAATGAAGATTTTGCTAGTAGACGAAGATATCATCAAACAGCAACAGTAACAGGTCACTATGTTAATGTTGATTAACAATATAACTGTATCTTAAGTGTGCTTCGCAAAAGGCTTCCTGCCTATTGTCAAAAAAGTTATCACTGTTAATGGATTTAGACATTTGGGGCTACTGTATTTTATGCTTCTGTTATTCTTAATAGTAATAGAATAAGAACAAATATCGTGGGCACAAATTCGTAGATAATGCTGCTATTTATGTAATTTATGAACAATCAATGCTTTTATACTCACTTGAATGTAAAGTTGATAAAGTTGTACTACAAACGGACGAATTAACTTAAGTAACCATGTGACTGAAATGTAATTGTTGCTCATAGAATTATGGATGAGTAAGAAAACTTTTTGTTTAAACTAGCACATTTCCACTTAATTACAATTTAAACGTCAACTCTTAATTTAATAAGTATTAAATTATAAAGACTTATCTTTGCGACAAGAATAATGTTTGTATTACAAACTTGAAAGTTTAGTAGTCAAATTAAAATATGAATATTAAGCTCTCAATCAATCGCACACCTGAATATATCATGTCAATACAATGTAATACAAATTTAAATATTTAAAAAATTCTCGATACCTGATATGCGTATTATATTTAGGCCTATATAGTCAATCCACGAGTTCAATGTGTTTCTTTGATAGATCGGAAATGATGAAATCTTCAATCAGCTACATATGGCTTTGTACAAAATGAGTACTTTATATTTTTTTTCCTTGAAAATATAGTTCAGTAATTTTTTTGTAAACCACGTGAGATTTTATAACGGCAATCAATGATTCAAAAATTATCGTAACAGTAGGTTTGACATTTGATAGAGTTTTCTAAGAAATATTTTTGTAACGAATAAAACAAAATCATATGTTGCTGTGACACCAACAAAATTGTACTGAATACATAATGTGATGCATTTTAATGATTGTAATTGATTTAAAAATGAGTTCAATTTTTAAATGAATTTTGTTCTAATGCGTTTTGTATTAAATAAAACACTGAGTATTTTTTAAAAACTGTCTGAAAATTCACAAATAGTCGTAAATGGACAGCAGTACTTTCCAATGAGAAATGCATAATGAATTGGGTAATATAACATGATGATTACGAATATTTTTATGAGTCATATGCATCATACAACATAATTTGTAATACTCTGTAAATAACTTGTTCATCATTTATAAAAGCCATTCAATGCATTTTGATAAAAATGAAATATGTGTAAATGCTTGAAATACACTTGATGATTAACAATAAAGAGTACACAACTTTATATTAAACTTTAGTTGTTCCGTACGACGCAACGCCGCCCCTTATTGCCCCCCCCCCCCTCTGCACCCTTCAGCACCACATTAGCAAAGGTCAAGGACCGCACCGAATGTAATCGATCCACGACGAACATGCGTTATTTATTATAAGTTACTTATTATAATAATTTAGGAACATTATTGTATTGCACGCGACACATCACACTCTCTTACATTTCCAGAAATCACACCAACACCACGACATTGCAGGTGGACGAGCAGGAAGAAAGAGAGATCCTGACGGACAAAGAATAAACCCGGCACAAACAGTAATGCTGAACGGAATACCTAGAAATGAGGTGTCTAAAGAGCATTTTTATTGTAGCACCGCGAAAACCGCGCACGTCGGAACTCCTACCAGCTACCCCCTCTACCCTCTCACTCACCGCACCTCCAAGATAATTCAGACAACGCACTAATCCAAGGGAGAATCCGTGATCATAGACCTATAACCAAAATTCCATCGAGCAATAGCCCCGATCACGACATAACACGTATCCAAATTCCCGGAAACATCCTGACATCGCACCTACGAACATCGATACCAATCACCAGCAGATACTACTCAATCCTCTGGTAGAAAAGTATCCCTTCTGGAGTCTTCAGCTGATTGTCCGCGCCAGTCAAGTATTGTGCCGATCAAATAACTTAGGGCTTATTCTGATCTAGCTTACCTTAGGGCCTAAGCCAAAAGTGCATCATCTCAGTGCCGAGTGTCCACGCGAAAAGAACTCAATTCATGGCATTTCGTAAAGCATTCGTCTAGGCTAGTGTCTACCTTAGGGCTGGACAAAGAACTACCCCATCTAATTCAAGTCTATTTCGCTACTGTCGAGCACATTCCGGCGCTCTTACTCTTGCTCTCGCTCTCTCGCTCTCTCGCTCTCTCCCTCTCTCCCTCTCTCCCTCTCCCCTCCCCCTCCCCCTCTCCCCTCCCCCTCTCCCCCTCTCCCTCTCCCTCTCACCCTCCCTCCCTCCCTCTCTCCCCCTCTCCCTCTCCCTCTCTCCCTCTCTCCCCCTCCCTCTCACCCTCTCTCCCTCTCTCCCTCTCCCTCTCTCCCTCTCTCACTCTCTCCCTCTGTCAGTCTCTCACTCTCTCACTATCTCACCCTCTCACCTTCTCACCCTCTCATAACCTATGCAAGTTATAATATTATGTATTATGTATTATGTAAACTTTTTGGCTGAACCGTTCCTTGTACGCTAAGACTATTATTAATATTAGTATTATTATTATCATTACATACATATTTCATTTCTATATTTACCGGGCATAGGGAGTATTACTCCTGTCTGTATCTTACTATTTATTATTGAGTACTTACCGTCTTTCTTTCACCACCACTGTGGTGCACTATTACTAACCTCAATTATAACTCACCTTTAATTTTAATTGTAACTATTTGCTCTGTACCTCTCTATTGCACTCTTTCTTATGTTCCGGTTTACGGGGTCCAGGCCCCAGATCGAATAAAGTGATTTCTCTCTCTCTCTCTCTCTCTCTCTCTCTCTCTCTCTCTCTCTCTCTCTCTCTCTCTCTCTGATTCTGCTTCGTCATTATTATATTCTGCTTTCGGTTCGTCCTTTACCGCGTGTCGTCTCTTCTTAACGCCTACGGATGTAGCTTGAAAATCTTTATTCCATCTCAAAGTTGCACACTGCTTCTCCTTTTGTTGCCATCTCGGCCACACATATAGGAGACGGTATAGACAATCAGCGCATCTTCGGGATCCTTGAAAAGATCCCTCCGAACGAGACGGAGAAGGATTCTCCTGAACGGAGTTACTGCTGTTTCGCGTTCAGGGGAAGACTTTCAGGAGAACTCCTTGAAATCTTCAATTATCCTCACGGCCGTGATTTCCTAGGATACTTAGGGTCCAAAGTTTTTGCACAAAGGTCTCGTTCAGCATGTCTTCCCTAGCTTTAGAGACGAAGCGGCCCAGGACCTTCCTGCCTTTTCGTATTTCCGCCTTGTCGCTGTTCCGCAACACTCAAGCTACCTTCCCATTCTTTCCCCTTCCGCTCTTTTCCCGAAACGGCCATTCTATCTCGTTACAGTCAAGGAATTCTACGTTTTAGTTTACAGTGAGTATCCAACATTCGAGAGTAAAGGGATGCTGGAAAGACTGGGATTAAACTACGTAGAGTGGTGGATGGTGCGGTGGTGCCGTAGAGCAGGGTGGGGGGGGGGCAGAAGGGGGGAGGGCACCAAGCACAGAAGGTTGGAAACCAGGAATCAGAAATCAGAAGACTCAAACATGGTAGAGGCTGGTAGGCGAGTGGGAGAATGGAGAAGATACTGAGAGGAATCTCGTTAGTTGGACGGAATTAACTTTTGCTTTTTAGTGTCCGAAATAAATTTCGGAGAATACAATTTTTTACGGCACCTCCTCGAATGCCCCTCCGCGAGAAAAGGAGCGAATAGCCCATTCGAAAATACGATTCCCCGGTGCTCGATACACTCACACCCTTCGACCCGTGAACCCTCGCCGACCCTTGAACCCTCGTGTGCCATCTTTGCGGGGAGCATCTTCTCGGGCAGAAAGATCGAGATCGTTTCCCTCGAAGAAATCCTTGGCCCGTTACGATCTCTGAATCGCGGCATACCTTTCGTGCCTTCGAAGAATAAGAGCCGATCGCTCGGAAAGGTTAGAAAGGTGGAAAGGGCTCGACACCCCTTTCCACGGGGCAATGCATCACGAAGATATGATTTTTTGGTGAGGTCACGTGATAGAGATAATGGACCAGCCAAAGAGCCCGGAAAGTGAAGGGAAGCAAGCAGAGGGTCAGCGTGCGGCCGAGGAAGATTGCCCGAGAGAAAGCGCTGGGCTGAAAGTCCTTGCTGACTCGGCGACAGTCCGAGACGCGGCGCGACGCAAGAGACCAGGAATGGTTTCGGGAAAAATTTAAAGACTCCAGAGTCTAGAGGAGGAAGAGGAAGAAGAGAAGTAAGGGGTGTGGTGGGTTGGCTGCTCACTCGAAGTTACTTCGGCCGTTTTGGCTCCTCACGCGGTGCGCGTCTTGATTTGCCTTGGTTTCCGTGGAAAATTAACGACGTTAAATTTAACACTTGTAATTTATCGGGGTGGCTCGGGTGACGCGTGCGCACCTTCCGGCAGCTGCCTACGATCTGTAGGCCGAACGGCGTCAACAACATGACCAACATCAACGACGTCAACGACGTCCAATACTCGTGAACTCGTGAACTCGTGAACCTTCGCACTAATACTAATCCGTGCAACACGTTGAAGCACCA
Organism: Trachelus tabidus; assembly: GCA_030142655.1. NCBI lineage: Eukaryota > Metazoa > Arthropoda > Insecta > Hymenoptera > Cephidae > Trachelus > Trachelus tabidus. The sequence goes on along the minus strand of JARQTI010000325.1, from coordinate 197,633 downwards.
CGGCTGCTCTGGCACGTAGGTTTCGTTTGAGGGGACATTCGATGCGCTGCATAATATATGGACTGCGGCATGAGGCTACGCTATCGTAATTGATTGTAGCGTTCTGCGGTTTGGCACCCGCTGGTCGGAAGTGTTCACAATTACTACAATGGAATGCGCAAAGTTAATGGTAAAATATTCATTTCCGGATTGTAATTCAGCAGTGGCCGAGGCGATTCTATCACGTTGATCCCCGGTGTATTCTGCATGCGCGCATTATCCTTTTTTATGAAACGCATTCAATTTGTTGAGGGGCGGGGGGGGGAAGACAAAATTTAGGAGATTCATTTTCTCAGTCTAGCATTTTGGACTTGCAAGTTCGCCAATGATGGGATTCGTGTGATTTACATGAGAGTTGCGAAAGTGTATCGATGTACAGACGTCGCCATAAAGGTTGCCGTTGACGCAGGAGCTTTCGGCCCTCTGAGAGAATCTATCGAGGAAGGCGCTATCCGGGAATCTGAGCCACTTGGTGAATACCTAGCGTGCATTGAGAATTCGACGTACTTGGAAAGTTCGAGTCTAACTGTTCGTTCGGCCTGAGAATTGCGAGGAGAACCGTTTAAACTTACGTTGGAATCCTTGAGGTTATAGCGAGCTTGCGAACTCCTGTGTATAAATTATGTAACTTTGCGTAATGTCGCCCGTCGTTAATCCATTATGTACGTGCACGGAGCCGCTCGACTCCATTCGTAGCGATCCACACTTTTATGTGATATCTTGCGTCAGAATTCTGGAGATTTCCTATTTTTTTTCAAAGACCACCGGTTGCCGCGGGACGCGTAGGCGTCGCGTCGGATAATTATAGAGGGCGCCGCGATCCTGGGTTGCGCTCCTTCCTCGCGTCGCGACGCTCGATGAAAACCATAATGAGCTAGAGAGGCTCGGTCGCTCGCTGAGGACTCTATCGATACGCCGGAAGTTAATTGTGCCACCGTAGAATGGACATCCTCCTTTAGCTTCGCGGTTATCAGGTTCTTTTAAATCCTTCGAATATCGACTCTGGAATTTCCGTTCTTTCGTCGTAGGCGATGGCAGGAGAAGCATTTGCAAGTCCATCCAAGCGGCTCAGCCAATACAAGGACATTATCAGTTTTCAAGAAGCTGCGAGATAACGACCAGTTCCAATTGGCTTTTCCGAGAGGCGTTATCAGCTTTCTTACGTGGAAACTAGTCCTTGAAGAGGCTTTATTTGCGCACGTATGGCATAAAAGTATATTTCGAGTGGCAGGCAGCTTTGACGCAACGGAGCACGACTGCACAATGCGAGCATCGATATAAAATAAAATGGAGTCGGCGAACAGCGAAATGGGAGCGGGATCAGGAAAAGTTGCGGAGGCCAGAGTTTCATAGCGTGAAACAAAATTCTGTCAATTGTTTCAGGATATAAAGTTCTAATGCGCCGCACAAACTACGAGAATTATATAATTTTGCCAGTGCGTCGAGCTCTTTGTCACGTTGCGCGACACATGGGGGTTGTGGCTGTTCGCTCTCTTTCACGCATATCGAGTCTGCCAGCCATTTAGTCCAGTCATTCGATAGTTTTACCTGGAAAGTATTTTGCCACCTCGTATCTTTGCCGTTAGCGCCGCCATAAATGAAAAAATGCCGCCCATAGACAGTTTTTGGACGATATTTCCTTTTCGACTCATTTTACGACGAAGAAATCAGCAAACGCAACTGGATGCACGAACGGGAGCGGACGGTCACGGAAACGCGCGGCCGCTCAGACTGCTAGGTT
>JARQTI010000325.1:163885-195753 GCA_030142655.1 Trachelus tabidus | reverse complement strand
GAATTTTTTAGAGATACAATAACCAATGATTGTTTCTATATTTCGCCATGGAGTCGGTGAATATGTCTCTTTTGTTTTCATAATATTGACGAGCGGAATGTGTCGCGTCGCGAGCAGTAATTCTGTCGCCTCTGACGTAGGCACGTTACCAAATCTGTATTATGGTTTACAACAGTAGTTTCCTATATCTAGGTGTCGGACGTGGAAGTCCAGGATGTCCAGATATTCCTCTCCGTAGTTTCCTAAATCTAGGTGTCGGACGTGGAAGTCCAAGGTGTTCAGGTGTTCCGCTCCGTAGTTTATTGTATCTAGGTGTCGGACGTGGAAGTCCCGGGTGTGCAGATGTTCCTCTCCGTAGTTCCCTATATCTAGGTGTCGGACATGGAAGTCCAGGGTGACCAGGTGTTCCGTTCCGTAGTTTTCTGTATCTAGGGTGTCGGGCATGGATAGCCAGCGTGTCCAGAAAAGTGTGCAACGAGCGACGCTTTGACGTTTCGCTCAAACCATAGTATCCTCTTTATTATTCGTGCAGCCTGGGGTATATAAATAGTTCAGCTCATTTTCCTCTCTTACGTTCACCATACGGCGTCAATAAGCTGAACACCATTAAAGACGCCTAAATTCACTTAAGATTACATTTTCTTTCATTTTTATATCTGTATGCGTTTCTAAAAAAAAATAGACTTTCAAATTAAATTTAGATACCGTTAAACATTTTGGACAACGCAATATACTTTTTTGATTAGGGACATCACGGTGCATTTACATTTTATATCTGTAAAGATATGGATTCCAGTACATTGAGCAACAAAAACTTGTGATATCCCCCAAAAAAACGTTTATGTGTGAAAAACTACGCTAAGTACAGGAGTGCTGTGAATTCCTCCAACAAAAAGTATTGAAATCATTATTGAGGCCAAGTATTTAAGTCGCTACATGTTTGCCAATTATATGATCTAGCACTGGACCATCTTATTATTTATGTTTTCATAATTTCCTATAACGTTTTCGCTGCTCTTTTGCATTACTACTGGTTCCGGTAGTTGATTATGATTCAACAATCAACAGTGAAGGTCATTCAACAATTTATGAAACTTTATAAAGTTTAGAATTACCATATCTTCGCACTATCAATCGCAGAGCAGCCTCTACTCCCAAGTGTAAATATTGTCCGTCACCCATGGTCATAATAGCAGCTTCGCGAGTTGTACAGAGTAAAGTTCTTGCATCTGATGGTAATGACCAGTTCGGTATGTGTCGGTTCAATATACATAACAGCGCATTAGTTGCATTATGACAGATGCCAAATGTAGCATCCCATTGTGTTATATCAGATGACAAAACTGTCTGGCTGTCGCATCGAATATTGCCCTTGAATAATTCAATGACTCAGTGTCACTACCCAAAACGTTCCTTTTGGGTGACATATCTTCAAGTTGCGCAGTAGGGTTAATCAGTTCAGATTTGACTACATGTCAGATTTTATCGTTCAGGAAATACTTTTATTCTCAATAAACTGAATTACAGTCCCGTGCACATGCATCAGCTGTTTCCCGCGTTAGAACATGTACAGGGTGAGGCGGTTATAGTGACCCAGGCAATTTTCTCCCAAACGAAGCGAGATATAAAAAAATGTTCGATACATTAGTTTCATGGCTTCGAGGGGGACACAAGATGGCGTCTTTTAATTTTTTCCTAAATGAAAGTATCTAGGTCATTTGAGGGTCAACTTTGGTTTTTCAAATGTTATGGTGTATTTTTTTATATGGAAATCAGAAGAGCATTCAATTCCAGGTCTCAAAGTACTTGTATGCTATGGTTTCAAAACTAAAGGATCATGGGATATTAATTGAAATAGAAAAAAAAATCGGTTTACTTTTTGATGGCGCATACGTTGCGGGGGGCATTCAGTATCGACATAAACACAGTATGTGCCCTGCGAATATGTCTTTATTTATTTAATAGAAGTATCTATTAAGAATATCCCTAGAAAGTAACGACAAGCCTTACTTCGCCCTACGTGAAACTGATATTTATTAGGGAATATGAGAGAGATATGTTAACTATTGTCACATCACAGAGGGATGTTACATTTCGTAATTGGCAATCATATGGATTGAATGTATTAGAAATAGGAGAAATTTGTAGATTTGGATTTGTCGAATGATCCAAACAAAAGCACGACAAAATATGGAACAACGATTGACGGATTTTTTTATACATATTTAGCAAATTTTCATTCCAAAGTATTCATTTCATATTTCAATTACCACAAACCTGTTGTTTCATTTCTTCGCTCGGTAAATTTCGCTCGGACTGATCACGGTTTGTATCGTACTCTAAATAGGAAACAACAGGTTTGTCGTAACTCAAATATGAAATGAATACTTTGGAATGAAAATTTGCTAAATATCTATAAATAACTCCGTCAATGTGATGCCAAGATAAACAATGACTATTGATAGCAACCGTTGTCATTGGCAACCAGGAACATTTATTGTGAAATTTCATCGAAAGAACTTTCCCCCCCCCCCCCCCGCAACGTAATTGATAATGATTTAATAAATTGATGATGATTTTCCTCATTTTAATAATATTGCATTAATAATTTACTTCGTCTGCAGATTGGAATTTTGACAATAGTTCGAACCATGTTTTCATTTGTGAATAAAGGAAAATTGATTATTTAGAATTAGTATTATTTGGAGTACACGTAGGTAATTTGCGAAACTTCGGCGGGAATGAGGTCAGTCCAGTGGTGTCGCCTATGATGAAGCAGTTGTGGACGGACCCGCTTGCCGAACTTTTTAGCTGGGACGGGCGGAAAAAAAAGCTTTCAAGTTATTGGAAACTGATAAGAAGTTACTAGTTTCGTTTTATAAGATATATCTTGCTATAATTTTTCCGTGCTAATATAAAATTTTTTATTTCTCATTATTTCAGAAGCTACACATGTCATGTGTGCACCCCACTGCACAGACGAAAAAATCAAACACGTTGCCTCGAAATGGTTGGCGCAAGCAAAAACACGCCGCATCCGTCTACAAAATCGAGAATTACGAAATAATAATGACGATAAAGACGATAATTCCTCGGAAACTAGCCACAGTGCCGCTGAATGAAAATGTTTCAAATGTTTATTCTGAAAAATAAATATATATATTTTTATAAATTAATTAGTGTTGTTCCATTTTTTGACATATTATAATTCAAATATTATTATCAATTTCTTGAAAACTTGCTGCAACTTTAGTACAATGTTGCTGGAATATTGCCTCAACGCTGCAAGTAATGTTGCTGCAACGTTTCAAGGTGTGGACATAGATATATTGCAGCAAGGTTGCAGTAATGTTGCAAGCAACATTACAATCTTGCCGTGCAATATAGCTAACATGCTGCTGCAATCTTTCGTGCTGTAGGGGTAGGTGATTCCTTATCGAGTAGTACTTTGCGGGTCCGTGCCAGGAATTCCAAAATACTTACTTTGAACGTACACTAATAGTATCCTAAAAAATATATGTTTGTTATTAAGCTTTTACCGTGATTATTTTTGACGAGTTATTGTTAATATGCTGTATATTGAAAGTTGACACTGGATTTGAGTTTGATGACTGGCATAATGAACGAAAATTTACATCAAGAAATGTACGGATCCGCCAAGTAGTACTCTATAAGGAATCACCTAAAGTTTCATAAATTGTTGAATGACCATTAAATCATAATCAACTACCGGGAGCAGTAATAATGCAAAAGAGCAGCGAAAACGTTATAGGAAATTTTGAAAATATAAATAAAAAGATGGGCCGGTGCTAGATCATATAATTGGCAAACATGTAGCGACTTAAATACTTGGCCTAAATAATATGATTTCAGTACTTTTTGTTGGAGGAATTCACAGCACTCCTGTACTTTGTGTAGTTTTTTACACGTAAGTGTTTTTTGGGGGATTCCGATTACCACAGACACCTTAAAAACACGTCTATCCCTGTTCAGACCTGCCGGAGATCGCCTTCTCACCTTTCCCATGTATGTATGTACAACTGTTCGCAATAAGACGATGATAACCCTATGATAACTCTTCAAGTAAGCGTAAAATACCTAGATGGTACTACTCAATCGTGAAACTCACCGAATAACGTTTACAGCGCCATCACGGTGATAACCGGAACTACTCAAAGTGGCGTGTCACAATTGTGGCACGATTTCAAGAATAGGGTCCCTGATTCGCAGAAAAATGGGATTTAGTGAACAATCGTAATGGCGGCACCCATGATGTTTTGACAGATCGGAAATGCACGATATCTCTACGTACATTTTTCTCAAAAATGAGACATTTTTTGAGATTCAATGAAAAGATTAAGTTGAGAAGAGCCGCCAGCCGTATTGCATAGCGAAGCGGCCTCATCAGAGATTTTGCTAAATCATTTAGAAATGAAGCAGAATAACGAAAAATACGTTTCCTCGCTTGTGACGTCACGCTATATATCACGTCACACTAAACGAGCTAGACAGCAGCCTTAAGAGGTTACCCTACTATGAAGGCACAAAGAATAAGATCAATTTTTTAAATTAATTACTCGCAAACTATAAATGGAAATCAATTTATATTTTTCTACATGTTATACATATTAATGAATAAATTTTTAAAATATGAAAAAAGTTTACCTAAAGTATTATCTAGTGTCGCCTGGAAGGCTGCTGCGATGTTACGACGCGTAACTGGTTATCTTGAAGTCCCTCGCTGATTGACCGTTCAAGACCGTGAGTTTCGCCATGGATTCGCCACTGCATGCCTATAGAAATAGCACAATGGGACCAAGAAGTTTGAAATGGTATAAAAATGGGAATTTCCTCTTTTGCCTATTTCAACTTTTTAACCCTTATGTGCGCATCTGGGTACCCACCTCGTCACATTTTTGCATGTAACTTTTTGAAAAAATTTTTTTTCAATCTGAGCCTCCGTATCTAAAAAATTTAACTCTTCACGAAGAGATTCCCATATCTATATTTCGAAGGAATAAATGTTTTGCAATAAAAAAATGAACTTGAAATGAGATGAGTCCCAGGGGGCACCCAGGGTACCCGGGTACCCACTAGAGAAAATTTTGATATATTCATCTGTAAATCAATGTTAATGTTAATAAATGTTCCATTAGGGAATATTGATTAATAAATAACCAAATACAATTATTTATAGTATAAATACATATAATAAAAATTTATTTATTTCTCGCAGTCTATACATGTAACTTTTGTTACAGAGGGCTCATCGCACACAGGTTTCTCGCAATGTTTACAGCATTTATGAGTTTTCCTACGCCTTTTTATGGTTAATTTATAACAAATACGGCATAAGTCGGTAAATATTTTTCTGGCAGACCTATCGCAAGGTTCAGCTTCAAATTAGGAAACAAAGAGCTCTACCATACCGAGCTGCTGAGAGACAGTACCAACGGCGCTCAGTCGAACTGATTTCGTCACGTCATCTTGTAGCTACAGCCATCTATAGGGCGTTCTTAAAACTAACCGAAGAACCCAATATTTTGTCATATTAGTGACAATACAAAACATGAGCAGTAACCGGCCAACCATGTGTTGGTTTCAGGGGAAGGGAAGTGCAGCGGTTGACTAACAGCCTTTGGTATCTCATATTTGCATTGAATATAAAGATATTCAGAATTTCCACACTCTAAATATGTATGTACATATGTATAATATATCCTATATGAAGACATTTTTTAACCATATATTGGTATTGTTTTATGTACCAACAGAGGAACAGATAAGAATCCTACTAAAGATTAGTATGTCTATGGCTATAAATTAAGTGTAAGCGCATCGAATTATAGATTGGACATATCCAATTTTTGATATGGTCTCTACTAGAAATTCGTCAAATTAAAGTTTATTTCTTTATCAGTATGCCCTGTACTATCGGTTAAATTTATACCGAAAATTAGTAAAGAATTCTCACCGTATAGTAGAGTAAACTGAAAGCCTGGCAATAAGTTAGCTCCCACGTACAGCTTTTGCAATGGCTATTGATGCAGCTTTGCATCAAATTGTGTGGACCCATTTAAAAAGAATTATAGAAAATTCACATAATTTCACTTCTGAATAATAGGATTTTGCTACTCATTATTTGTGATACTTGTAATATGTATATGGTACGATACGACTATACAGAATTGATTTTTTCTGCAAATTTAATTATGTCGAATTTTTATGCGGAATATGGCACGAAACGATCGTGTGGAATATACAAAATACTCAATTGTATTGTGGGAGTAAATATCTGTGCATTTAAAATGATAAAATTACGGTGCAATAAGTTATTTAGTGGAAAACTGGTGAGGTGGAACAGTTGCATGCAAAACAATGATTCGCTTACAATAAAATATGTTGTGTTTCTTGTGTACTATTCTACACGTAGTATACCTATAATGTATTGTGTAGAATTTAATAACCCAGGCGTTGAGCAACTGTTAACAACAATGGTTATTGAAAATTATGTCAACAATTTTTTTAAGACAATCCTTCCATACAAGAATTAATTGGAGGTAGATCGTATCTATAAGAATCTCCCAGGAAAAAATGTTTACATCTATTTTGATCTAATGAGATATAGTATCGAAAAAAGGGATCTACATCGATGGTTAATTTAAAATGAATGCAGTTGCTGATCTTCGTTAAATAAAAAATATTATCTTCATTTAACATATTAACTAATGTATACTAATTTTTCTTGTCATCCTATGCGTCTGTCATCTTTGCCTGCTCAATTGATTCTACCTCTCGTCCTTCTTTCTACATAGTCTAAACACATTCGTCCTTCCATGCCATCAGTCTTTTCTTTCGGATGTCCCATTCCGAAGAGGGCCTGGCAAATCTTCCTTAAATTTATTATTCTAGCCTTCAATTTATTTCCTAGAAAAACTTATCCCTAAAGATCAACATATGCTTATTTGCTGGAGGAATCGTACTTATACCTAGCGATAGTACGGAAATTTAATTTAGATCTAACTAGGTCTACGCAGATCCAAGATCTTAAATTTAGACGGACTAGATCTGGATAGAATTCATGAGATCTAGTCAGTTCTTGTATAAGAATGGAACTCAGATAGCGCTAGATCTCAGCAGGTTTCATTAATTCTGAGGAAATTTACTGTTATGTCTCACTATATCGCTTCAAATCTATCAGTTTTGACCGATCAAATTCAATTTCAATCAAAGATCTGATTTTTGTGATTCATTTACAAACGATAGAGGTGACTTCGTATTAAAAATAACCTCGTTATGGGAATTTAGATATTGTTGATATTCAAGGTTAAGATATTATTCGCAAATGAATTGAACCGATGAAGATGAAATACATGTAGGTTATTAAATCAATATTAGGTTGTGAAATCGAAATTCTCTCTAAATAATAAGATAAAGGGTACGAGCTGGACTAATTATAGAAATAAGGCATATTAATGTTGTTTATTAATAAGCGGTTAATTATATAATAATTAAATATATTCAATGTAGGGGAGTGGCATTCTTTTGGCTTGATAACTTAATTTAATTCCTCAAACTTATTTTACTCTGCAGAGAATAAAGATTATTCAGGAAGATTATTTTAATTGTAAATTTTCTTATGTATACTTCCGCATAAGTATGTATATTTATAAATACAAACGCAGTACGCAGTCTATTGAGTTACATAGGTTGCAAAAGAAGCAATCGATCTGACTTTTGACATATAAACTAAACCAACCTATAATATTGAAATCGACCAAGCAATCCTTGGTTACGCACGTATTTCAGGTATTTTCAATATCAACAGCTTCACACTGTCACGAGTTACGGAGGAAACTGTAACGCGATTTCGTAAAATCTTCGAATATTAATTCTGGAATTTATACGTAAATGACGTAATCATTTATGTGAAAGAATAACGCCTCTTAAAAGTTGACAGTTAAGCAACAGCTATACATATGAGGCTATTGAAGTTCTTATTACGATACTTTCCACCAGGTACGATTGATCCTCTAATCTATTCTATTAACTTTCTATCTAGTGTTCTATACAACCGATAAGTTATCAAGTCAATGAATGTAGATCAAGTAATAAATTATTTAATTAATATACTGCATGATTATGAATGCTTCACGTATACAGTTACGGACAAAATTCAGTTAAACTGCATAAACTTGTTTTTAGTGTACATTAATAATTGAAAATGCATTTATTATCGATTTAAGTGAGTATTTTTTTTAGTATAAGTATATTTCCTAAAAATACTAAGAAACTTGTTTCTGGAAATTCGGCCTTACTGTAACCTGCAACAAATAAATCTCAGGTTTTCTTTTCAACACCTAAAAGACGCTTTATACAAACTAAAATTTAAAATCAATAAATTAAGTATAAAAAATGATTTACTAAATCATTTTGTTAAACAAATAAATAAAACCGTTTATCAGTCGATAACCTAAAAATTCGAGAAAAAATGCGTCAAATGTATATATCTATGAGACAACCACATACTAAATGAAAATGTGTTTTAATTGATTTGATTCAGATTTAAGTACTTCTATTATGTACTAGTCTCAATTCAATTTAAACATGTTCAAAAACGATTTAGTTGTATAATGAAACTTCTCAAAATGTTTATGGACTTTCTTCAATTGAAAACATTATCTATCAATGTTTCAACATAGCAGAAGATTGCTTAATTTATATCGACGCTAAAATTGTTCTATCGCGATACTTAAGTAATTATGTGATATTAACAACATTTGTAAGTTATTTACTTCATTTTATTATAAAAAGTAGCTCGTCATGGGAGATACCTTGATTGTTTTTCAATTATCTATAAGTAATTTATGAATACAAATATAAAAATAAGTGGTAAAAATTAGGCAATCTTACCTTTATATCATCTGATTTAAAGATTCTTAAACTCTTTCATTTAACCTTACTTTGCTACTTAACCATATTCGGTATAACTCGATCTTTTGCGATAAATTACCTTCGTGAAATGCTCAATCCCTAATGTTAAAAATATATCGATGATTGAAGGCAAAGCGTGAACAACACTTGACACAATTAAACCTTAAGCTAGTATTGCCCTCGTGATCGAACAACCTTAAATACTACATATTTTTTTATTTCAGGAATTGCATTGGAATATACACAAGGTGGCGACGTTAAAACCAAAATGATTGATCTTTTGGATTTGTCCGCTAAGTAAATTGAAAAAAATAATAAAATCCTATTAGAAACTCAGTTTAAGACTTACATATTTTTGAAAAAATGTTTCAGAACCGACGTAAAGGCACTGGCAGAGGATATACGAGTCAGTGAGCCGATGATAACCGAAAGCGTGATGGACCAACTGGTTGAGACGTTAGAAAAATTGCAAAACAAAGTATGCGATAGCGGTGCAAAACGTTATTACAAATATAAAACATTGCAAACGCATTTACTTCCACTGACCAACATAGCGTTTGATAAACTAGGTAAAAGGTACTTCCATTTATCTTGACGTTTCCCTTAATCTTTAAAATCCATATTTAAAAATCTTCTACTTAAAATTATCTGTCCCTTAAAATGTTTGTTATCTCAAGTAACTGAAAACTAAGATTATTGACATATATAAAAGCATTAATCTGTATTAATAACTTCATTGTTATTCTTTCATTTTCAATGTTGTTGTTACTTGTATTGCCAGATGCCTGACGGGCAGCTATGACCGAACTTGTAAAGTTTGGGACATTGACAGTGGAACGGAGCTTCTTACTCTCGAAGGCCACAAAAATGTAGTTTACGCAGTGTCCTTCAACAACCCGACTTCGTGAGTCAAACTTCTGAAGATATAATTTTGTGCATGTAACAAACGCGATTAAAATAAAAGAGCAATAGCTTAAATGAAACTTGAAGCTTAAGTTTTTTTTTTAATTGCCTGCGAACAATGATTTTAGGGATAAAGTCGTGACCGGATCATTTGATAAAACCGCAAAAGTGTGGTGCTCACAGACGGGTCACTGTCTCGTTAGTATGTGGGGTCACGATGCAGAGGTGGTGGTAGCTCGATTTTCACCAACACAGAGCAAAATTGCTACGGGATCAATGGACGCCACCGCGAAAATTTTTCATTTGGGATCAGGTTAATCAATAAAATAAACCTTTTAGTTATTTCGATTAATATCGATACTTGATGTTGTCATACATGCTTAAAAAATGATATTAAACCCTATTGAAATTAGTGAGTCGGAAGAAATTAGATTTGTGCATCAGAAATTTCTGATCAAATCTTATGGATATTTACTACTGATATTTATTACTGTTCAGGGGTAATCATCCAAATTACTTCCAATTCAAATACTAATGTTTCCGATTGCCTCAATTGAATCTAATTTTAGTTGAATCGGAAATCCATCGGTTTCTATTGATTTTAATCGGGTTGTCAAAGCAGAAATATCTTCATATTTTATCCAACATAAATTTAGGTGCCAATATATTATGACTATAATTGTTTTATCAGGTCAAGAGCTGGGTACATTGAAAGGACATACAGCAGAAGTGATAGCATTACATTATAACAATGACGGAAATCAGATAATCACAGGATCGTTTGATGGTACAATCAGTATTTGGGACACACGAACATTTCGGTTAGTCTAAATCTAATCATTATCATAGGTATTAATAAGTGGATACGTTGCATAGTGAGATTTTTTTTAATGATCCAGGAGAAGCAGCGTTTTGATTGGTCATCGCGAGGAGATCAGTAATTGCCTGTACAACTTTGACTGCACGCTGATTGGCTCTTCGTCGATGGATAAAACAGCCAAAGTTTGGGATACGCGCACTGATAAATGTTTGATAACGATACATGGACACGATGATGAAGTCCTTGATTTAAATTTTGACAACAACGGAAAAAAGTTAGCCACAGTAAGCAGCGACACTACTGCGCGAGTGTGGGATGTCAGTACTAATTTCAAACAACTAGCTATCATGGAAGGTCATCGCGAAGAAGTATCAAAAGGTACTGGCTAATGATTTAATGATGTTGTCAAACTAAACTTAAATAATTTATAAGAATGAAGTAAGATAATCATAATCAGTAGCATAACTGATCAACAGAATTAATAAAGCGTAGGTGGGCATTGAGGTGAAGTTGACGAATTTTGCCTACTTAATGTTTTATTTTTAATTTGTCAAAATATCCTCTGATACAGCATGAATTTTTATAGTGTGTTTTAGTCCAAACGGTCATCATCTTTTGACGTCATCCCTGGATAGAACGGCACGTCTCTGGTCGCTTGAATCAGGTTGTTGCATTCAAACGCTAGGTGGCCACACTGACGATGTGTTCAGCTGCGCCTTCTCATACGCTGGTGATACCGTCATCACCGCTAGCAAGGATAATACTTGCATGATATGGAGGTGACTCGATTGGTTTCAAGTGTGTACCTAGCTGGTACTCCTGGCTCTTTTCATTTCATATGTTATTTACTTCTACGTACTTAAAACTTGATTGGAGTAACAATTTCGTATACTAATCACAGGATCGTCAAACTATCAAAATATATAGGCATTATGTTAAACTATAGCTGTCTATTAAATTAATTGAAATAATATTATCGCAATTTTTGTTTATCTGTTTCCTTTTTTCGAAATATTATTTACAGTTATTTTCTAACATTTTCAGTTTTTGATTGATCATTAAAATTGTATTTGTGAATTTGGTTTGTGACTGTAGTAGTACAAGGTATCGAATTCGAAATTAATTCGAATTACGGCTTATTTAAATTAGAATTTAAAACTTCGAATGCTTTTTTTAATAAAAATATCATTTTTACGATAATCATAATTCTTCAATGTAAAGTATTATATAAATATTTTACAAGCATGCTACCCAGGTAACGCATCAAGGCGATAGTTGTATAAATGGAAGGTATTAGATGTGTACCTGATATTATAGTAAATCTTACGTTTATAAAAATTTTAATCTATGTATTTAGTACAAACATAGTTCCAACTTGCACTGGCGTCCCATTATTGAAACAGCAAAATAATCACTACAAGATATGCGCGTCCCAAATAATAAAAATTATAGTTGTATTTTAATAGTTTTGATTAAAAAATATACGTTTCTGTTTTATGAGCATATGTTTGCGACTAATTTGAAAATTTTCCTAATTGACTCAGTTATGCATATACATATGTAGAAGAAGCAAATGTAAAGCTTGCAATAAAAAATTCGTGAAATATGATTCATCAATTTAGCAATAAAATTGAATAAATGTAATTAGCAAGGAATTCATAAAACATATTTTAGAATGTCAATAAGCCTCTCAAAGCCTATTGTTATCTAATGTCAATTTCTCGAGCGTAATTATTTCGTTTATTATAGAAATGATACATATGCTTAACGATTAGTACTCTTGGCCTTCAAACTAATAGCAGGTACAACCTAAATCAATTGTATAGTATCACAGAATACCTCATTACCCTCTCCGTATGCTATCATTAAATTATCATTACAGGTCTATGAATGAACTCTATTGTAGAAAATAATTATGTAACCTTCTAAATTAGTTACATAATGACAGCTATTAACATTGTATAAAGTTTATAAATACTAAAAAGTAGTTTCTATTATATTTCGAAATATGTCAATGCGATTGCGTGTGTGTAGAAACTCAAGTTAGCACGTCAATTTGATTACTATGATAAAACCACCAAGCTTTGCACTAGTATGAAATAATCTAGTATAAAATAATAATCATAGTTTAAATTAAGTACGCGTTACTGATTCTTTTACATGTTATTACTATAATGAATGATATCTAACAATAATATATATAAATATAGTCAGGTCACAGTATTCAATTGTAACTTCGATAAATAGATTAAAACTTATTATTAAGATTGAACCTTACACGATGTACTAGTAAAATAAATATTTTAATAGGCTGACAAAACTATATTGCTCCCGTTCATCTATTCAAAATTAGAGTCGCTGTCGACGTCTCACTTCAATGAGATCCATTTGGAGACGTACAATTTCCAATACTGGCACCTATAAGGCATAATTCGAATTCTCGGAAAATTCTCTTAAGAAGGCAGGTGAGTTACATGACTATTTAGAATTACTTTCTAAAAGAAGTTGAGAAAATACAATCAAAATACATATCTTTTTCTTATATCAGTCTATACGGCGAAAGTAAGTATCATTTTTCAGAATTTCTTTTGTTGATATTGTTAATATTTTTAAGGCAATGCCAAGTTTACTTCATCGTTTCGATTGAAGCCTGCCAAAATCGAGTTAAAAAACTGAATAAGACAAAACTTTTCCTGGTGTTATCTTTATTCATGATACATGATTCGATAATTTTCTTGTAATGAATACGATACTGCAGTGTGGTGTTCAATCGTTAAAACTTTCTTATAACTGCAGATTCGATTAAACATTCCGTATAGTGCGTACCATCGTGGTTAAAAAATTTCGATTCTGAGATGTGGCATCTCACCAGACCATTGAAGGGTTAAAGTCAACTCTTGAAGTTTCATTCTCAAATTTCCCATAAGATATAATGTACAAGACTGATAGTTCCAACATCCACATTTACTAAACTAATCGTCCATATTACCCCACGTTTTTCTATATGGCGTAGAATATCTTTAATTTTAATATACTTCAAAAATAGCGAATAATATTTGATTTGAGATACTGTTCCAAATTCCCAAAAACCGAGTGCAAAAATAATAACAGAATCATAAAATGATGACAGAGAAAGATTTGTTTCGCGCGTAGTTAATCCCCACTCCCATGTCAAGTTCCTGTATACAACCGGTACTAAAGGCTTTAGAGAGTCCACAAGTGAGAGTTTAGTCTGTCGCAACACGTTGATCGCATGCTACCTTGAGACGAGCGAGTATAAAACATTCCGAAAATAGTGTCGTGATTACAAATAATTTTTATCACAAATCCGCCATAAAAGTATCGAACAAGGGGATAGTGCCTGTCATAAATATGGGATTTTTAATTTTAATCAATTAATCGATAATTTAAAAAATAAAGTTATAGATCTATGCAACTTTAATGCCATTATATTTAATCGATCATTTTTATCGAATGGAAAATTTTTAACGTTCAGTAACACATTATAAATCCTAACCAACTGATGTGATTGAAAACTTGTTCTCGCTCGTAAACCATTTGAGTTTGTGAAGTGTCAGTGCCAGGTGTTGTTGTTCCTGCGAAAATGTGGCTGATGGCGGCAGCACTGATCTATAATAATTTATCGAATTAATTATAACGCCGTGGATGAAAGTTAACTCAACTTTAATAACTGCATTTGATATAGTTGACGCTCGCGTGGCATAATTAAACATATGCTAAATGAAACTGATATTTGCACATTTAATGAGTCTCCTGAAGTAACTATTCTCATTTAAAATAAAGTTTCTGTATGTCCAATCGTCGGCTATTTCGGCTATTTTCGAATAAACTTCTTGTTTGTCTTGTGATGTGCTTGTGCATGAGCTATTAATCCTCGTATAACATTTATGCTCACGGATTGCGCTACAATTATCTTGGTATATCTTACTTAAGGAAACAAATGGCCCTTAACTCTAAACAACAGTAAGTAGCAAATTATTGTTTTTTCGATTAGATAAACGTTCCGTAACAACTTGTACATTGCATATTAGCTATGTGAGTACTAATCCAGTTAAATGTTAGTGAGCATGTGTGGATATATATATATATATATAAAACAAATGTATACTGAGAATTAATGGCATGTAACACAGATGGCGGAAATAGTATGCACGTACATTTCCCTATGTGTACGCTCACGTACAACTGCATTTCGACGTACAAAGCAAATAAGAAACCGCAGAACATTGATTCTCGTCTTATGCCGATAAAAAAGTTCGTAATCCATTTTAAACACAAAAGCCAATATTCAAAACTCACTTTTAGTGCTAATAGCCCACTTTTAAATTATTTGTTAGTGACTTTTAACTAAAAGCGATTCTGTTAGTGACTTTAAGAGCGAGTTCTGAATACGGGTTAAACACTATATTAATGTTGTTACGTTGTTATCTTAAAATTTCCACAATTCATGTGCACAGTTGTCCTGCGAGATCAGTGTGTCTTCGAAAAGTCCACCTCTTTATAACTTGCAAACGTACAAGACTTCTTTATATGATACTTATACCGAGATAGAACAGTAGTTGGATTATGTGATACGAAAGAATAATAGGTAATTATTACCAAGGACAAGTTTTATGATTTCCTAAATGATGTTCCAGGCGTTATAAAAACTGGCGAATCTATAGTCGATTCGTGACAATGAAATTCGAGGCAATCTAATGAAAAAAAAATGAATATGCAGCATTTAATATATTATTATGAGTAACTTAAATGTGTATGCAAATACACGTGGTTGGCACATCAAAGACTGATTATGTTCCACCTGTCAAAATCAGATACTGATATCACGGCTCGCCTTTGGTCGAAATATTTTTACTGTTTGTCTAAAGAATGTCTATGATTGAGCTGAATCAAGTTTATTAGTATAGGAATAACGTTCTTAGTTTAGAAACGAACTGGTGTAGTCCTGTAGCGTCTTTGCGTATACCCGACCAATTACTTGGGTGAAAGTATTACGGATGCGATACCGTACGTCTCTCAATTCTCGTTAAAAGCAGTCACGTCGCATTTTTAACGTATGACGTGTTACGTACGTTTGAGTCCATCGCTAATCCTTTTTTTCGGATGACTATTGGCAACTCTATTAATCATACCTTATCACCTTACACACGACAATAGTTATAAGTAAATAGAACAGCTGCAAGGTAAAATGATTAGGTAATAAATACGAAGAGGCTTGTAAATTATTTTAAAAACAATCTATTTTATCAATTAAAATATGTTCGCTACAAACATTTTACTTACTCGACGTGTTTATAAGCCAAGATGATATTAAATATAAAAGTGCTTTACGTTTGTAAAAAATTGTCGTTGTCGCGATTACGTTTGGCAAAGAATTGAATTAGTATCCAAATTTTTATTTAATAATTCTAAGCCAAGGTTAAACGTCTTGTAATTCTTTATTAATAGGTTTGTTCGATTTGCAAACAAAATTATACTAATCTTAATGGGTCGGTCCACTGAAATAAAATTGAAGCTAGAATATAGAAAAATACATTTTTATTCACCACACGTAATAAACGCAAGGAACGCGGCACACGACTAATGGTGGAATCGTGTAGAACTTAAAGATAGCCGCGCTTGAGTGCACTTTGCTCGGAACTCGTGGCGGCGCATTTGCACACACACACACACACGTTGATTCGTGAATTGCATTTTTCACATATATTTCAACGTTGGACCGAATATAGCTTCAATGTAGAGTTTCAATTTCAGTATAAAATCGTGAGCTTACGTTTAGCAACTGACTAAGCTTTAAAATGTATGTTTTTAATTTTAATATTTTTCTTTTTTCATAAGAAGAACACGCAATGAGCATTATTAAAAGCGTTGTAAATTTGACAGTTTAAACACCTTAACAGTTTAATAGCAATTGTTTCCACACTGTCAGATAATCCAGCCCCATATAATCTGTAACAATATGCTGCTTAAGTGGATATGGACCGTAGCGTAGGTATTTCTTCGAGCAACTGACTGCATACTCACGCATACCGACTTATAGATACATACTGACACGCATTCAAAATAAGTGTGGGGTTTGGGAATTATTTCACTGTATCGTTGATAATAATTCAACGGCGACGCTTATTATGTTTATTATCCTGTTAACCGCGGCTACCATCCACCTATTATAGTTCATTCACACCGATCAACGTTCATCTTACCTTAGGCGTCCTTTAGGAATTTGCCTTGAGTCAATATACGTATCTGTGCTTATACACAGGATTAGTAAAGTCAACGCACCATCCGAAACGAGTGCCACCTTAAGAATCGAATGAACAAACTATCTTATAACTTCAGTTTCTCTGTATATGAATATTCTCGTTCCAAGCACGATACATATGAAAAAACACATGTATAAAAATGAAACGTCGCAAAAGTGAGTCAGTCCTTATTACCCATACACGCGGGAACATAAACTTAAAGCAAAGAAGATTTAGCGGCAGGTATCCTGGGGGATATCGAGACCGGGAAGGCCCGCTAAGGAAGCAACAAATTTGTTGTTAGGTTCCAGTAGCCGGGTCTATTCCTAGAACTAAACCTAAATCCTAAATCGATACTCTGAAAAGTCCGAAATTTACAGCTAAGGGGCCTGTATTAATTTCTTAAACTACAACCTCCGAGGGAGACACCTCAGGCAAGAATTCTTGCGGTAGTGTACTCGATAAGTCTGAAAATCTAGAAGATAATTATTCACTAGTCTTATTCCTAATAGCTAAGCGGTGATCCTGTGCAACTCAAAGCAAATGGAGGGGGGGGGAGGGGGAAGGCTACTCATATTTGAATACCTAGAAAGGGACACCCGGTTCTGAGGCCGACTCGGTTCGGAGAGCGTCGTGGAGTCCCAAAAGCAGGATAGACAGATTACAAAGAAATTGCGAGAAAAAGAAAACAGAAAATAGTCAAATCAAGTTAACGAACTGGAGCTACATTGAAAGATAACATTAAATCATCAAAGTATAGAATAGCAAGGAAGACGAGTTAATAAGCCCAAGAAATCGTATAGCCGGGCCCCGGCCTAAGTGAGAAGATTGGAAGCCGAACTGTTTAAGAAAAACCATTAAATAGAGGTGAACAACGTAGAAAATTTTTGAAATGCTATATAAACTAAAAATCTTATCTAAGCGTGATTCGTAAACGATGATGTCTGGACGCGAGAGCGGTAGGAACCGCTAAACTTAATTCATTATAATAAAATCGTCTGTAATTGATACGGCTAACTAAATCGCAAGAGCAAATTATAGTGATATTAAATCTAAAAAGGCGCATGAGTATCAGCGAAAACGCGAATTATCAGTTTCGGGCGCAGAACCAATGTGAGCGGGATGAATTTCCGATAATTCCTCAAAATTACGATTAGATCGCGGCGGACAATACAATGCGCGAATTAATTGGATATTTACGATAAAAGTATCAGATGCTTCTTCAGTAACGCGTAGCTGGAAGCTCCGTAGAATTATGGTATCCATCGACGATGATTTTAACGTGATCTTCCTAGTTAGTTTTATGAATAAGTCGAATATGAAACGTAATTATAAAGGTGACTAACATAATTGTTAAATAAAGTGAACTTTATAAATTCACTTGGTGGTTCAGTGGGTAGAAGTAGATGCGTCTCATTTCGAGTATCTGGACAAATCGCATGTTCGATTCCCGCTCACAATCAGAGTTACCATACGTAGTGGACCATACGAATTCAAATAGGGAACAGAAAATCTCACGTGAAGGATTTTCTTAATACATTATACACATGCGCACCAAATTATGGAACATAGTTACCCCCACTATTTGGCAACATTGCTCCCGATTACACAAACAGATGTGTATCCACCACAGAGTAAACACATGCACATATTTTTTTTTTAGAATTTGGTTGCATATATACATGTTTACCATTACATAAATCGTATGGTCGTCGAATTTTACGATTATTCACAGTCTAATAAATTGCATGTATTATGGACAGGGGGTCAGACGTAATGATAATTATTGCAGGATGAAACAAATGATGGGAACATGGAGGTGGAGCAGAAATAATATAATTAATAGAAAGTCAGCGGTACAATAGAAGAGAAGAAATAGAAAATAAAATAAAAGGAGCGCTATAATTAAGAAAAACGAACGAACGAAGGGTCCACAGGTGAAGTGTCCTCGGCGCTGGACTCCATCTCAACAGCCCCAGGTAACGCGGATGATTTAGCGGGTCGGAGTTGGGAAATAATGCGCATCCCTCAATATTGGCACCACTTGTTTATTCACTCAATGAGGACGGGAGATCCGCGATCGTGTTCTCTCGCCCTGCCTCTGCTGAGAACTGGTCCGGGCCCGCCGTCCGGACCTCGTCCTTCCCCAAAGGGAAAATACAAAGGGAAAAGGGGTAAACAACCAAAAAAACCCAAAAAGTGGGGAAACCAAAATAATCGAGCCAAGCATTGCCCCGTCCTTCATGGACGGGAACATCTTGGATGCCACCTCTGATGGCGACACTGCGACATATACGCATCGTGAATTCACTCATCCCACAAATAAGTGAGAATATGGGGAAGTTCATAAAAGCGAATATTGGAAGGATTCAAAGTACGATGACCATATCAAACCAATAGCAATCTGGAAAGGACGCTGAACAATCAGTGACGACCAATTTGATGTAATTCATCGACGAAGCATATCAACGAGACAGATAAGCCCCACATTAAACACTTAAGTTATAGCACCGCTGATAGTTATATTAATTTTATAATTTGTGGTATGAATGTGTGAACGAACGGTTGAGCTTATTTTAAATTATTGTTATGTCATTGTTCGAAGTTTGCATATTGCTGGTATATAAATGACTGTGAATGCGTAAAATGAAAATGCGTGTAAACCGATTTTGATTGATATAACACACATGTTCTCTAAATAGGGAGACATATAAAATTAATACACGGTGGAAAAAGGGAACTCAATCAAACCACAAAATTACTCATTCAAAACAGCTCATTAATTATAATTCAAGTAATGGTGAGAATTGATATTTTCAAAATTGAGATTCTACTATACGATTTCTGTCCTCGGTTCCCTAAACAAAAATATTATTAAAAAATTTCAAGTACAGCACTTATTGAAATTGAAATCATTGCTAAAATCTTCAATGGGGAATATTTTTGACGCGAACTTTTTTTTTCATTTACTCATGTTTTTTTCCAACCCTCTCGCCCATGGGTATTGTGCATAGCGCTACCACAATGCTCACAAACATGCGGAATTCTGAGTCGTAATATTTTAATACAAAATTTTGAATTTTCATAGTGTCCCAATCAGCAGCGAAAATTCAATTAAGTGTTACATAGCATCCCACCGAATCCGTGTTCTCCTGGGCAGAGATTCTGGTTCTATGTCATCAAGTGCATCTCATTTTTTCTTGTTCCACGCGATGCTGCTTCGGGCTTGGTTTCCAAATATTTCTTTTGAGTCGTACAATAAGCTGCTCCATGGGTAGAAAAATTGTGATCCAAACAAAATAGAATACGAAAACCGAAAAGAAATGAGTAAGAATTTAGAAATATCAATGCTACTCATTGTCGTCCCTTAACTTAGTCGGTTCCTAAAAAGTTAGTTCTAGCGTGTTACGTTCTTCCTGCCAGAAAAGTTGAAAATATATCATGGGCGAAAATCGGTCACGTTATATTTTAGGCATATAGGTAAATGGTCCTTTGTTTTATTTACATGAATAAATTTTAAATGTCACCAGAGGTTGAGACGCATTTATTTCATGTTTTCTAGTAGTAAGTGACTGGAATTATTGTAAATTTTTTTTTTTACGTTTTAACTTTTTCTTATATTTCCAGATTTAAGATGGCTTCAGGAATAGACAATCCCGCTTACGATGCATCGGCAAACCGATTGGTAAGTTAATGTTTATTTCTGTATTCCATACTTTTAAAGAAAAATGTGCACCAAAATTGATTATCCGTATATACAAAATTCAGAAAAATACATTTACAAGTCAATTTGTATTGATATCAATATAAAAGTCTTCATTCAAATCCTATGGACATCATTCATATTGGTGAAAATTGTTATATACGGGATAGATGACTTATAGCTCATTTTACATAATCGACGCAAGATCCCACACACGTACGTCTAATAAGATTTATCTCGTATTTCATTTTTTAAGTGCGAACGCATAGAACATGTGGGAGTGTCTTTTGCATTCAGGGTTGAAAAAAAGTTTCATGAGTCCATATGCACACGCAATATTATATGAGGATAATTCCAAACAAATAACTTAATCAATCGGGATAAAATTTATAGAAAATATCAAGTTCAAGCATTCGTACTCAGAAATTCAGAATAGTTGCAAATTTTGTCGTTCCATCTGCATCTTGAATTTGATTCCCTCCATAGATTTTTATCCTATTGGTTCAGCCATTTGTGTTCCTTGTTGCCTACATAAATGTGCACGCGCGCGCGCACACATACACACCTTCTGGATCTTTTTCCATAGCGAATGCATAAGAATGGTATGGTCTCACTAAAAGTTTCAATATGAGATTTTACGTGGATCATGAAAAAAATATATACTAGCGATCAATTCCCTTATCGATTAATTTTTACCTAAGCAACGAAGAAAACACGATTAATCAAAATTCAAAATGATGAAGAACGAAGAGTAAACAAGCAATTTCACTCGAACGATTCCATCAGAAAGAACCTTCAAATTAAGAAGGTAGCTCTTATTTACGTCCGAAATCTCAGTAAAGTGGTAATTGGAAGCTTACACAACTCTGGGTAATTTGCCTTTGGAATTGGGTAAATAGGAAATCGAGTTGAGCCCGTTAAGATTATCTACAATTATACCATTTTAGTATCTGTAAAAGTGTGAAGCCATCGTTCGAATACTTTCGTTGTGTGAAATTACTTGCATGAGTTTCTCCAGACCTCATAGACAAATTTAATAAACGTTGCGCAAGAAGCGCAAGTTGTCATTATTAACTCACACTCCGTAGTGTCATTTCTGGCGCCTTTAAACTGTACAGATGGGTCAATTATATGTAACGCGTTGTTCATCGAGAAAAGTGTTAAAAAATTGCTGAAAAAAGTCATTTACCTTATTTGATCCTTATAAATAAATACTAGAATAGAAGATTGAAAAATAATTATTTTACCAGAGAGGTTATTGAAAATTAATAGAAGTTAATTTTCAGTGCATCGATACTGATAGAAATTGTGCGAAGAAAAACGATCCATCAGCAGGGAACAAGGGTTTAACAGAGGATTTACGTTCGTGCGTTCATTCCTATAGATGTATGGGTGCGCACGCGCGCGCAGCCAGTGTGTAGGTAAATGTACTTCATCGATCTCGGCAAGGATCGAAAGGGGCGCAACAAAACTTTCGCACAGTCTCGGATTCACACATATGCAGATCTTCGCAGGCAGACAGACATGCAAACATCGTAGAATGTGAACACTTTCGTGGAGACAGGTAACAAGGTTACAGTGTAAAACACATATGAAATAGGTAGGGCAATGGTTTATTTTTCACATAAGTTATTTCTACTTAGTACTTATACAAGGATAAAAAGATTACTTTCTTGTCCATAGACATAACTACATGGAACATTTCAACGTGGCTTTTATATTCACAATCGAAAAAAAGATGTGTGTCTACGCGCGGGCTCACGTATTTGTATGTACATACATGCGAAATTTTGTAGGCATAATGCTAAACAAATAGTCTAAAATTTAGAGGGGGTTTCAAAGGTATAATAAGATTAGAAATATATGTAGTACTTCCGGTTTCCATACGATGCATGCGCAAAATCTTGTCTTCGAAAGTCAATGAATGATTGACGGTCAGATGCTCGTAACTCTCTGCACGTAAAGATTCACAGGCTTTCCAACGATCGCTAACGATTGTGGTGCCAGGTGCACTAAACTCCTTAATGAGACGCACGAGTGCGGCCGCCGATCGATCATTGACTGTTGTCAAAAAACACCGATTACTGCCGCGTTCTATTCTACCAAATATCCACTGCCCTGTCACCTACTTACCTCGGTGACACTTTCGCTTGCCGAACTTCAATTCGTCGATCTCTACAACAATACCCGGACCTCCAATGTGCCCACGTTCTTCTAGTACAATACCGACGCATAATTCGCTACAGAAATGGTACCAGTCGACTGTCGTGTGCGGCGAACATTGAAATTCCCACTGAGCCTGAATCTGGGTGTGCTTGTGCATCCAAAAATACGTCAGTTGCAAAATTTGGATCATTGTTAAGTTCGATTTTCCAACAAATGAACCAGTTCTCACTAATCTTGTTGTTTTGTAACTACGGCTATAAATTATTATATACGTATAAATTATTTCTCGGTCTTTTTTGCGTAATTTTGACGTGGGCTTACGAAAAGGAAACGAATAATTATCCATTATTTCAAAAAAATCGCCATTAACCAGGCAACTGTCGATTTTCGCTTCAGAAAAAGGATGGTTTTTCAGAAGATTGAAATTTCCATTCTTAAACCTTTTAACCACTGTTTACACGTACTATAAGACACAACATGTTCACCTAAGATGAAAAAAATAATTTTTTTACCCCCTGCAGCATTTTTCTTCAGTTGGAATACGAAAAGGAGGCAGTGCTTAAAATATTTGTTTTTAATTCCTTCGCTTTCATTTCTGTTTTTTGAAGTTATATCAGGAGGACTGTCAACTATTATACTCATTAAAAAGCTTAAGGATGGCGCTTTAAAGTTACCCCACGGCGGGGAAAAAATAAAAAAGTTAACAAATTTGTTAAATTTTGGGGCCGAGATCTAATTTATACAACTAATATTTTATAGATTTTATGATCTGCCTTTAAAACTTTGAAACAAATACAGTAAGAAACTTTAAACAATTAACGAATCAGTCAATTTAGTTGCAATTATTTTTGTTCGGTTTCCTTTTCGGACAGCGAATACTGCTTGTTTCACAATATTTGCAGATGTTTTGTCTTTATTGAGTATTAGCTTGTAAATCCGCATGATACCTGTGAAAACAATAACTAATTAAAGTTGGAAGACACTGGGTACATAGGACACAATCAAGAAAACGACAATTAGGGATGGAATAAATACTTCACTAAGAAACATCAAATGATAGAATATCGAACGAAAACACTGTACAGAAGAGTATCATTCGTTAGTCAACTAACCCTGTTTACGTATAGCGACCAAGTCCCACTTGACAAACTGATCTTCAACGGCTTATTGAAAGACAGTAAACAATGATATATAAAATCGACCAATGCCAATGTAAGGACCAATGCTAATGAATGCCGTTTCAACCCGCAATATATGTATTTACAAATGTCATTAACGATACCTTTGACAATAGTATAATAATTGCTTATTTTATTAAAACATCTTTGAATAACAAGTGAAATTTGATTTTCCCTTGTCCCGATTGCAAAAGTAGCAATATGATTCATTTTCGAACACACCTGGTGTGTGATCCTATGACAGATGCGTTCCAGTGGTTACGTTTACAAGATGCAGAATTTAGAGAAAATGAACCAATCGCGCATGGTTTTAGAAGAAGAACGTAATTAGTTGGTCCTATTTAAATCATTTACGATGGAACCGTGTACTATGTTTACACGCACGATTTACAATAATATGTTATATTTGCCAGGCATATATCATAATAAAGACAGCGCCATCGAATTGCAAACTCAGGAAATAGAAAGCATTTAACCAACTTATCCCATACGCCAACTAACTTCGGTCTCTCCTATACATACATATAGTAGCAATCAAACCTGGGATATTTGATCTACATATGTGCGTTGCGTTACATGTTGTATGCATGTTTTGAGTTTGGAAAAAATATACACAATGAATTTTTTTGGACAGGGTATGTATACTTTTTTGTTCCACCGTTACCCCTCATTTTGATACATCATAACTTCTATAAAAATTTATTTATCGACATTGTTTTTTGTTTTAAAAATTATCTCCTACTCCATCTTCAACGAAAAATGTCATATTCACATGGTGACCCGTATCGCATGCACAACGTGTCATAATACTAGAAATTTGGGTGAAAACGTAAAAAGAATATTTAAAAAAAAACTATATGGATTTTTGCAGAATTCTTTCTTGCACTTAAAATTTGTCAAATACTAAGTAATATTTGTGAAAAAATACAGAATTCAGAAACCTACTCTGAAAATGTTGTATTTTTCGTAGCTGGCTGAGTCACGTAGTTTATAGAAACACAAAGGATTAAAGATTCTTCTTTTTATTTGAACGGCTCTTTGAGCTTTATCTTAAAAATTAATTCTCGGGCATCGATAAGACGGAATATAAATTTTTATTATTATTTCAGCCATGACTTTTTAGCCTAAGAGTTGCTTTTTTGAATCGGCCATTTTTGAAAATCTGATATTTTTTGTGCATTCTGGTCCTCTCTAAGTTATAAGTAATGTGAATTTTATTCATAATACTTATGCAAAAAAAACTTGCCTACAAAAGGGTTTATACACTAACTTATAAAATCTGTCGAAAAAATTGAAAAGTAGGAAAAAAGTTATATTATATCAATAAATAGTATTTCAAAAAATGTAAAGAAAAGCAAGTTGAAACACGAAACAGTAAACTATATGGAACTAAAATAAGGAAATTAAACAGGAATAATGATAGTATGTTATAGTAAAAAATTACTAAACTAAGCAGTTCAGTGGACAAGCTAGAAGAATACTTGCCTATCCAGGTTCTTATTTTATTTGGAAAATAAATTAAATATAGTATAGGCCCTGTGCGGAACTGTTCATTTGCGTGAAAGAGGAAACAGCAGAGGGTGCCGCCGCGGGCGTCCAATTGTTCGCAATTACGAAGAGTGGCATATCATGGCGACGTGCCATGCTGTGACATCGAAGATATAAAAATGTAAAATTTTCAAGAACAATGAAAGAGTGTCGTCTAAATTAATGGGCGTGTCAATGATGTTTTAATGAGCATTCATAAATAAAAGCAAGTGTCTAGTAATGCTGACCAATGTCAATATCGCGGATTTTATCTGAAACAATTAGAAAGAATTATTCTCAAATACAGAAAAGCTTAGTGTGAATATGCAACGCTTACAACATGAATATCATATCAGTCGACAGATACCAAAGAGTATGTTACTGTGTTATTTTAATTTGATATATAAATTGTACAACGGTTCACAATTTTGTTTTACATTATGTGTACATAGATATATGAGTTTGTATATTACTTTCTGTATGCGACAACCTTAGCCCTGTACAATATGCGTACATGAAGAAGGTTTTATATTAAAAATTATTTTGACTGCCACGGTAATCGTCGGACTTTATGACATTGTAGTCTACAGTATAGATCTAAATTTGAAATAATAATGTAATTATAGTCACATATTCTGCAGATGACATTAAATCTTACGATGTCGCATGGTCAATCTTAAGATACTTTAAAATATATCTAATTCAGTCCGATTTTTGGGCTCTATTAAATTTAAAGATGTAAATAGGTAAACTGATAGATAGTTACAATTTATTTTGCAATCTGTAAATTTTACCATACTGAAATTACTATAATCAATCAAAAACGGTCCATCTTCGGCTATCTTGAGTCGAATCAGCACATCCACCGTATGCGATAACAGTCGGAGATTAACCTAGGATATTACTTTTTACTAGATTAACAGGAAATTTTAATTGTGAGCAGGTATATTTTACTATAGTATTTGTAAAAGTTTAATAACTCCTTTTACTCTGTTAATTGGAAAATTCGCTTGTGACAAACAAAAGATTACTAGATTAATATAGAAATATATTAATATGACAAGATGGCACGAGGTTACTATTTTTATGATAATGTTTATTGTAAATTTTGCAGGAATTTTTAGTATTTAATTCTCTTCGTCTAATGTTTATCATAGGATTGCGATGCCTTTGTGCGTCGCAACGCCTACGTCTTCTTTGAGAATAAGAACGAATCTTTCAAAAGACCTTTGTACGAGTTTCAAGCACGTTTGGTATTTTCCAACTCCTTTTCATCTGCGCACGATTCGCCTTGATGTTTTTATACCACCCCGGAACGCCCTACATCTGCCCAGTTTGATTTAACGTCAGTGAAATTCACAGACTTCTGATTCCGTTGTCATCTGAATGAATTTTCTCGAAGCGTCATGCGAACAAGTAAACACAAAGAAATGAATAAAGTAGAGAAGAAAAAATATATGTTAAGCCTCACACGATACTTTGGGGTCCATTGGAGCCTACGCCACTTTGATTTTGCTGTAAGAAACACTGTTTGTTTTTTTGAAATCCACTGCAAAAAAATAGACATCTAAAATTGAACCTACTGGATTTTGAGACTACTTTCTCGAGTATACAGGGTATTCCGAAATAATCTGACCAACGGGGTATGGCGGAGTTCAGGAAGCACCACTGATCACAAAAATGACTTTCCTTTTCTCCGGAAGGTCATAGTTTTTAAATGGGAGCAAGTCAAAGTTGATCAATCAGAGCGAAGCATCAAGAGAAACGTAGGCACCTACGAACTCTGAGTTTTCTTTCCTTACTTTTGTTTCTCAGTGGCTATGGGCAGATTGAAACCAGGCGAAGCCATGCCTATTAGGTGTCACTCGCTGAGAACAGTCATGCACTAACTGAAACCTGCAATATCTTATGATAATGTAGGAAATAACAAAGATCTGTCGGAATCTGTGGCTTCGCCTGACTTCAGTATGCCCATAGCTACTGATAAACAAAAGCAAGGGAAGAAAACTCAGAGTTCGTAGATGCCTACCATTTCTGTTGATGCTTCGCTCTGATTGGTCAACTTTGACCTGCTCCCATTTAAAAACTAAGAGCTTCCGGGCAAAACGAAGGTCATTTTCGTAATCAGTGAAGCCTCCGAACACCGCCGTACCCACCGGGTGAGGTAATTTCGGAACACCCTGTATACTGAGATGTTATTCCACGTCACGAGTCTGGAAAAACTGACTGTCGTGTTTATCATGCGGGACGCAGTACCGTCCCTTAAGATCGCAGTACGCAAGTTACCGGCCAAGAACTCCAGGGGGTCACAATTTATTTTAAATATCGATCAGTCGGTTAATTTCGTTTGTAAAACCATTTCATGCGTTATGAATTTGGCCGCAACATCCAACATCTTCATGTCGCTGGAGGAGAATCACCACGAGGCTACAACTGGGATCGTGGAGGACGATCCAAAATCAATAGACGTCTCCACCCCGCCGTCAACGACGCCTGAATTGAGTAGGGGGTCAGCATCAAGGAAGGTATCGCCATGGACCCTTTCGTCTTATCGTTACGGCCGGTACCGATGTCCCGAAGAGGGAGCATCAGCGGTACCCAAGAGGATGGGGAGCAGGAGCTAGCCCGGCGTGAGATTGAGTGAACTCCGCCACCTAGCCGTCCCGAACTGGTCCGGACGAAGATCACCACCGGAGCAAACTGGACAGCCTGAAGCTACGGCAGCGAGCTAGTGACAATTTCGAAGATCCCGGGTCAACCGATTAGATGTGACGTCATACCGCCGGTATAGACTGGAAACGGGATTGGCTTTTATAAAGTTTTGACCGACCTCCCGTGCATTGAATAGTGACGACTACGAAGAGGCTCCGGCAATTAATTATCGAGTCTATCGCGTCCTTCTCGTGAAGGGGGTTATTGGTGATATATTGCTTTTAAATTAATTTCGTATAATTTATATTTTGAGTCCAGTACCATACTTCCATATTTGTGCATAGCAATACTAGTGAGTAATCCTTCCGCGACTATGATTGGCCGAAAAGGGCACTACTTTATTGTCTAGGACCCTGCAGGTAGCGATCACGCTAGCGTGTCGCCATTCGTTTATTCGTTCTTCGTTAGCCGTCTTGGCCGGTGGTGCTAAAGTAGTTGTCTCGCATGGGTATCGAAATGTAACGTATAGGTAAGCACGTTTGTCTAAAGGGCGAAATCTTTTCTATCTTGGCTTTCGTGCTTTAGCACGTCTCGATCTGTTTCGTTTGTTCCTCCCGGTTTCGGTCTAGGAGATGTTCGCATTTCGCCAGCCAGGAAAAGATTCCGTGCCTTTCGTTATTAAACTTTGTATTTTCTAACTGCATTATTGAGTTTAGACTAAAGCCTCTGTGACCCTGGAGAACCGTTGAACGAACCCGTGTTCCACGCGTCTCGTGAGTTCACGTATTGTCTTTCCGTTACTCTGTTAGATATTTTCGGTTTTCGCGTTCTTTTGAACTTCCTGTATCTTCGGTAGCAACTGTTTATTAGATCGCGAATATTGTTAGCGTGTCCCGTAAGGAACCTAGTCTCACGTGCAGTTATATTTTGCGTTTACTTGGTTTCACGTGTCCCGAAGAGGACCTTGTATCACGTGATGTTTATTTTCCTTCTCGAAAATTGTTACATTGTTAATTTTATATTATTTGAAGTCCCAGAATAAAAAGGCCAATATGTTATGTTTTCTGTTACTGAATTTCATGGGTTCTCAATCTGATTTCTTCTCTCTATCTTTTCCTTTATCTCTCCCTTTTCTTAACATCAGCATCGACCCAGCCTCTCTACCATTACCTTTCCGTTCGTTCCTGCTAGTCGGACCTCTTTTCAAATTTTCCGGGGAGTTTCTTTAGGTCTCGTGACACAACGATGTGTTTGGCTCCCATTCGTCATTTCACTGAGCTTAGTTTATTTCGTAATGCGTAGTCCCGGGAAATTCGGAAAGAGTATCGAGTCATTTGTGAGCGAAAGATCGTGTAGCGTCTTAGGCCGCGTTTCCACAGGCGAGAGAACTCTAGGAAGTCTTGCAAAAGTTACTTGCAATACCGTTTGCACTAGCATGTAAATTCCCGTAATATTGCCAGAAAAAATTATCATGCAAGAGACTGTCGGACAATACTGTCGCAAGTTGTCGCCGTACTGTACACACAGGATAGTTCGAGGTATTGCAAGAGTCATCGCATTTCAGTTATTGAATGAAACCATGCCTTGTAGACGTGAGCGTGTAACAGCTGCAATCATAATGTTACTGGCGAATAAAAATAAGAAAAAGAAAAGATCTGTATGAGTTCGACAATGGATATTAAGGCGATCCGAATACGGTACTTTCCATAATTTGTTCACGGAACTGCAAATAGAAGATGCTCAACAATATGTTAATTTCATTCGTATGACTGCTGTGGATTTTGAGGTTTTATTTAAAAAAGTTGGTCACGTTATTAAAAAAAAAAAAGATACTCATATGCGTGATTCTATATCACCGAAGGAAAGACTGATGTTAACGCTAAGTTTTTTTGGCTCTTTTGAGTTTACTTATTCAATTAAAAGTTAGTTACTAAGTGTTACTTTCAGACATACGTATGCACAAATGCTGATCTATCCAAGCAGTAGACTCGTTTCGTTCAATAATCAATATCTGCATTTCTTTCAGGGGATTCATATCATTCATTGATGTATCTATTTAGAATTCAAGTTTGTATTATATCTAAAATCGTTCCGGAAGTATGCAAAGCTTTGTACGATACTTTACATGAGGAATATTTAAAGGTAAGTAGGATTTTAATAAATTCCTTAGGAAAGGAGAGTATTTTATTTGTAAATATATCCGAAAAATTCTAATTTAAGTTTTTATTTAAATGATGGTAAATATAAGACTTTAAATAAAGCAAACAAGTATTTTTATAATAAATTATTAGATGTAGAAGTACAAATGACTTTATATACTCAAGTTGGACTACATGAACCCTAGTGATGGTAAACCACCAATACCTTGAGTAGACTCATGAACTGACGGTTCTAAATTAGTATATGCGCTATGAAAGAATTGTCCACTCTTATTTATTCCATAACTATTAACTTTACTCCCATCAGGAACTTGTGACATCGGAGAGTATACGGGAAGGTCCAGGTTCACCGACTGTGATGAACTTGAACGTGAGGATGTTGCTTCAGCTATTAAAGAATCCTCTTCATCTTGGATATCAACGATACCTCTTTGAATTATTCGACGAAGTTTTTTATTGCTCTTACTGCTAAAACTCCTAAGCACTCACGCAACATACTCTCCGAATATTTTATCATCGTCGTTTGAATCAGATAAAATTTTAGTACATTTACTCAAAATGTCCTCATCTTTGCGTTTTTTTGCTGTACGAGTCGACCTTTGAAACTCATTATTATGATTAACGCTATTCTGGCTCTTCTCTGAAACTTCACTGGAAATCGTCACCGAACTTTTCATTAAAATAAGAATATTTGTGTTATTATTTTATTTCAGGTCCCATCAATTCAATCGGAATGGATACGTATTGCTGTGCTCTATGAAGAGAAATGGCATTTTTCTCATTGCATTGGATCTATAGACGGGAAACACATTATTTTTAAGGCACCAGCTAACAGCGGAAGTTTTTATTTTAATTACAAAGGCTTGCATAGTATCGTATTAATGATAGTGGCAGACCCGTGTTACAAACTTATATACATGAATGTCGGATGCAATGGTAGGATTTCTGATGGAGGCGTTTTTCTACAGACATCATTATTTCCGGCTTTGGAAAATAATACATTAAGCATTCCACCACCCTCTTCTCTGCCGGAGGTCCATGCCAGTTCTCTTCGTTAGAAACCAACCAGCACCCAATAGAGCTTTTAACTATCGATTGTCAAGAGCAAGGCGAATCGTAGAAAGTGTCTTTGGAATGCTTGCTAGCAGGTTTCGTATATTTAGGAGACCGCTAGAACTTAACGCACAGAAAACTAAACTGGTCACTACGGCCGCTTGTGCACTGCATAATTTTAATTTATCTCAAAATGAGTTTATGCGAAATCGATATATTCAAGGGGATTCAAATATGTCAGATGAAGTCGAAGATCTGCCCGCGCAGAACTTTGTTAATCTACAAAGAGGCCACAATAATCGTCCTGGAATAGAAGCAATGAGAATACGTGCAGAGTTTAAAGAGTATTTTGTTTCTCCACAAAGCGAAGTAGCGTGGCATTATCAACACATTTAATATACAAGACAGAATGTACTCACTTTCTTGAACCGTAAATAGTATATTACACTACAAGGGCAGAAAACTGAGTTTTCGGCACTGCTCGATAGAATGCCCGAGGCGAAGCCGAGG
>JARQTI010000325.1:145414-162086 GCA_030142655.1 Trachelus tabidus | reverse complement strand
GCACAGCAAAAATCCAAGGCTTTCTGCACTGAAATCGATGCGTCGATCATGTACTTTCGACCATGGTATAAAGAAAATTAAATTTTTAAAATATTAAATTGCATTTGTTTTATTTAAGAAAACATAAATACCTACTTATCAATGCAACAGCAGTGGAAGCACTCCCCACGTCTAAAAACATTAGACTCTCGAAACACCACCAGTTACATTTATAGATTCCATTTACTCCACTGAGGCTCTTTTTAACTTTCAGCTTTTTCCATTCATTCTGCCATTGACTCCTTAAATTATGCAATTTTCTCGTCACTTCTTGGGTAGTCGTCGAAAAATCCTTCGCAACGGTAGTGAATACCGCGTTTTTCTTTAATCTATTTTATATAATCTGCTTCCCGGCAATCCCACAAGCAAGAGTTGCATTCATACATCTGTATTAACTTCGCTACATCATCGCGAGACCATTCGCATCCCTTCAGTTTGCTCATTGCAAAGAACAAATAGGAAATTTGTTGCCAGATAATAACAAAAACTGTCACTGCAAGCGCCGGATATTCGAAACTAGTCCTATTGCGCGCAACATGCGTTGCAAGTCGACGCTCACGTGTTTAAACGTGCAATTTATCGCGCCCGCAAGATCTCATGGCGAGCGCTCGAAATCTGTCGCGATCGCGCGTACAGAACAAGTTTACATTGGCTAGTTGCTATCGGCCAGTCTGTCAGACATTTCTCGCAGAAGTTTTCTTGCCTGTGGAAACGCGGCCTTAGAGTACCTATCTTTCTATTTTCTCGTTAAAATCTTTCGTAACCAATACTTGATAATTATAGTAAAACTCTAAAAATACGCGATCTTTCTAAATTTGATAACCACAGTGCAAGCATTATAAAAAAGAACACGTGGGGTTCATTGGATCCCAGAATTTCTTTTCCTTGTCTGAAAAATGTCTCATAGGTAAGAAATTTTGATAACCCACAATATATCAATATATCTATCGATATACTCTTTATCATATAATACTTATTTGAATCTCTAACTAAAAGTTTTAAATAACTAGAATCAGATCTCGCGCTCGCTGAGTCTGATACTCAAATTCAGAATTTTTACAATAAAATATAATATTGCTGATGCATAAATACACGTCAATTACAGTTACGTAATTATCAGAATAACAATCAATCAGAATAACAATAAAGTGCTACCAGACTTTAAAGAATTTTCGATAAAAACAATCGAATATCCACTCATCCATTTCTTACCGAAGGGAGGCGTAGTTAATAATGCACTCCGACGAAATCAAAATAACGCGATTCAATACGGGCAATATTATTGCCGTGAAATAGATAAGTAATCATCTGAGCAAGTACAGCACGTATAATCAATACGTAGACAAGATACACCATTCGTGCGTTACGTATTACGATTACGTAACTGTATATTACATTTTATACGTCACAACGTAAAATTTAAATGCTCTATAAAAGTTCTTAGGTTTATTTAATAAATTCAATAAGAAATTATTAACAGCTTCCTACGTCTCAAAACATTCCGACCACCCATGCGTCACTTACCATGTTCAAACACACTCTCCTTCAAATTCAAGAACTTAATTGGTTTTTACGGGGCAAACGGAAGCTATGAATCTTTATTAATTCTAGGATGTTTATCACCACGAGCGGTCGCGTGTGGCTCGTGTGGCTCGTGTGGACGCCTATTGGCCTACTGTGCTTTCCTGGCTAAGAACCTCACCCTACTCTTCCGGCCTTACGTTTGATTCACATTTGCCTCCAGCAAACAAATGTCACGGCTTTACAAATCCGGACGTACGTTCATGCTATGCGCGCAGTCTTTGCGTACACGTGCATTCATACTACAATCTTTTATGTATATTCTAGTCCGTATGCGTGGGCGCATGCGTGTGCTACTCTATATGACGGTATGTAA
The DNA here is from genome assembly GCA_030142655.1 of Trachelus tabidus. NCBI lineage: Eukaryota > Metazoa > Arthropoda > Insecta > Hymenoptera > Cephidae > Trachelus > Trachelus tabidus. Next base: position 160,150 of record JARQTI010000325.1, on the reverse strand, counting down.
CCATTTTATACGCAAATCTATATGTCTATTTGCATATGGGCTTATAATCGATGATTGACGTAAAAAATGGAAGGGCATTTTCAAATCGTAAGCCTGAAGTTTTGCAATGAAGAAAAAAATGGTCTATTTCAAGAAATAATTTCCTCGATCAATCTTATTATTCAACGCAAATTAATTATTGATGCTTCCCTCGTTCGCTGTTACGTATTGTTTATCAATTGGATAACGATCGTTAGGTACGTCTGTGAGTAAATACGTATGTGTGTTCTCTGTAGTGCAAGATTCATGCTCGTTTCCATAATTGCTCAATTATTCTTGATCCTGAAGTCCGTTAAAGCTTTTATGAATGAGGCAAGAAAGGTCGAATAGAATTAGGCGTGGGCTTCGAAAGAGGAAGTGAGTATTTAAGAAAGGAGATAATATACAACTATCTATAGGAAGAAAGTGGTTTTAAGATATGAACCACCCTGTTCAAGGTCACTTTGATTTATCTTTTCGTTGGAATCTGTATCTTCGTGTATATGTTTTGTTTGTATGTAATGACGGTGAAACTATTTGGGTTTCATATTAAATTCTCTTTTTGACAGATGAGACAAAAGAAGAAAGTAAAAAAGAAGACGAAAATTTAAAAATGGAAATTTATCATTGCTAATTTATTAAAGCGAGCATCGAATACATTGTGCGTATAAAAATAAATTTACAAGTTTTTCAAGCTCACTCTATCGAAAATTTTATCCAGTTCTGACCATGACAACTGTTCGATTTAAATATACATTTGAGTATACCTTAGATTATTTATGTATATCTATGTAAGGTACGACGTAAGTACAGCTCTACTGTATCTATTTAATATATTTCACGGAGAAGTTAGTACCTTTTGCTTAGACCCGCCGTTATCGTACTGATTTATTTGAAATACGTAGACATCGCATGCCGCCTAGGTTACTGCGATCGTAAATTCGTAATGCTTTCTCATTATCTGTTATCAGCTACAATGGGTACTAGCTTAACCAAACTTAATGTAAGCTACGACTTTTAAGAAATAGTAAAAGTTTATGAGTAGATAAAGTACATACCTGAAAAGTATTCTTCTTAAAATGACGAGATTTTATGCGCTCGCTTATTTTATGTTGACAATAAGAAGTGTAAAATATCCGATGTAATTGAGATTGAATGACACAACTATAATTTAACATTCTTGCACTTGCATCTCTAACTAGGAATTTGTACTAGTATTGTTAATCTTTTCGTAACAGTGTACAACGTGGATATTTCCATGAAACTTATAGGTTGCTATTCTTGTACTGGAATATCTCGATAGAATTGTGGAAAGCGGCGGTCGACAAGTATAAAAATGTTACAAAATAAAAACGAGAAATATCATGATAAGTATAGGTAGTGTATGTCATGTTTCCGACAGCTACTATCTTGTATAACGTGCACAAATAAAATTTGCATGACTCCGCTGGAAGGAAATTATATAGTTTTACACATCTTAAATTTGCTTATTATGACGTGATTTATCTAAAAGAATACCTCGTAATGTGTTGCTATAAAGGGCCCCTTAGAATGATATTTTTCGGACAAACGACTATAAAATTACCTAAAAATTTAAGATAGTAACATCATAGGCATTTAAAATATTTTCAAGGAAGGGAAAACCTATTAAAAAATATTTTTGAGACAGATTAATAATGCCATCTCTCATAAAAAAAAGTCCAGTGGTCTTTTCTTTGAGCGTTTGATGCAAAAACTGTTGTATCTAGCTAGTAATTGCAGGAAAAATATTCCATATTATCGTAATAAGAAATGATAAGAGACTTACAAACTTTGGAAAGTTTAACTCTAAGAGCAGTTAAAAATTATAAAAAATAGTATACGGTATACAGGTGTGTTGGAATTTTCCGTGAATGGATTCTTTTTTAGGACTACTGAAGCAACAGCTATGGGTTGGGAAAAGTGGATGGTTTCAGCACTTAAGGGATGGTTGTCACGAGGATAGCGCCATCCACGAAAAAAGCCGAAGTGCACCCGAAGTGCTCCGAACGCGGTATTCAGGCATTAGTCTTGCGTTTCTTGCCAGAAGCATCGTCAGTCGCGCACCACACGCGGCCCGATGTAATCGCACATGTTCACTTCCTAGAGTAGATGGTAGTGGCTTTACCAATATCACTCCATACGATAATTATTATCCTTTGTGAAATACGTGCTACTGCAACAACGATACACAAAAAGTATATTGAGTTTTTAAGTGACTTTAAACTTCGTGACTGATCTTAAAAAAAAAATGTCTAACTGTAAACTAAAGGCAAAATGAAATCACAAATTAACAATTCAAAATATTAATGCAAATAGTGGAAGTTAACTGCGAATGGAAATATGCAAGCGATAGCGATGCAAGCTTACTGACAAACAATTTGTTTGGTTCATCAAGGCGTATAACAATAATTTAACGAATTAAATGTTTTTGTGGGTATTACAGTGCGGGACAGGTTTAAAATGCGTAATTTGGAGATGGCGATGTTTATTCAATGTTTCAACTGAATGTTATGTAATATTCGTGAAGATTGCCTTAGGACGTCACCGTTTTCAACTTGATATGCATCACGTCTTTGCAATCGGAGTCCTATAAGTAATTTCGTATTTATCTATAAATTCATTAGTAGCTTCTGAATTGCGCTAAATTGAATGAGATGAACTCATTGAATTCCATGTTTTTTTTTCTTCATTGCTAGGCGTCTTGATTTGATAATATGATGAAAGAATGGGCAATCAAGAGAGGAAATGGAACATCAAATCAGAATAAAAATATATATACGTGTGTATAAAATTAACCAATAACGAACGGCTTATACTGAAAAATTATTCATTAATAATATTTAATTAGTTCGAGAAAATTTTGGCGGGAAAAATTTATTTCGTAATACTTTCGTCAGTGTGTATAAGTTTATAATGTAAATAATATTTGTTATATTTCAACAATTTTCACCGTCTGTTATCGTAATCACATCTTTAGCGGTATCATTCCAAAACGCCAAATAAACTATGCGGAATATATTTGCGTGTAATGTGAGTCCTGAAAAATGTTTAATTGTACACATATATAGCATATAGGAATACGTGTTACCGATTCATTTCCGGTTGAATACATATAAGATTTACTTACGAACTTTTATATATTATACAGATATACATATGTAGATTCTACATTGTAGAAGCATGGATACATATATATCTTTTTGACACGTTTCAGTGTACACACGATACATACCCATCCGGCTGTTGATCGCACTTGCGTTCTAGTATAAAGATTTAAACAAAAGCAGCAAGAAAGTATCTAATTCGCGTATCTTTTTTTGAGTTTTGGCTGAATTATGTTATTTTAGTATACCATTTATGTTTGAGTTTATTTAATACATATTCACTGGGACGATTATTTTGAAAATGTTTGCTTCAAAAGTTTTTGAATATGTGTAATTTTATCTTTTATTTCGATTACGCTGATAAGATTCTATTTTTCATATTCAAATATCTGAGAGCAGTATTAAACTTATTTTCTTCTACTTAAAACAGTGTAAATTCTAAATGTTTTATAGTCGATCTGGGATTTCGCAAATGATAAATATTGTTTTTAACAAATAAAAAAGTAGTTACATACAATTATATTCCTTGTATTATATTGAAAACTTCTAAGAAGAATGTGATTAAGTGATGTCTTGAAAAAACTTAATTATTGACATCACACGTGACGCAAAGCAAAAAACTCGTACATTATTCACCGTTAACGATCTGTACGAAGAAAAGTCGTACATGAAAGGTGGAAATGATCATTATGACTTTGATCTGTGACCAATTTCAAAACCTGAATACATTAAATCGTTGCAAATGAAGTTTTGCATAGCCTGTTTAAATGATTTTATGCTTACAGTCGGATGTACCGGACATTAATGAGCCTATGACGGGACTTCCGGATCAATTCGTAGATGGACCACGCAACATGGATTTCAGGCCGGAAGTGGTGAAAGATGTTACTGATCAATCAGCGAACAGACAACAATGCGGATGGTTATGGTTCAGACCAATTTGTCTACAAAAGTTTCGCACCGCTAAATGGGCCTTATTTTGGTTGTGTTGGGCTGGAGCTGTGCAAGGTAAATTGATAATATTGTTTGTGTTTGTACTTAATGTCTGATAAGAATACGCATTTGCGCATGAACAAAGTCTAGCAAACATATTTGATCTAAAGCGGGTACATTAAGTCCTCAATGTACACAGTTAGGCGGATTTGTAGCGGATACGTGGAAATCTCCAGAATAAATTAACTGCGCAAATCGGGGAACGATAATTCAGATGATAATCTCTGAAAAGTCCAAATAAATTAAAGTTTTAGTTCATAAAAAAATCAAGCAAAAGTCTACTGCAAGTCAAGTATAAGTTCAAGTGAAGTCACGACTGTTTTCTCCCTGTAGGGTTATTCTAGACTTTTAACTCGTTATATGAAGTTTTGATAAAGTTTAACAGAAGTATACATCGAGTGTAAAGCTTATTAGATCACTGATCTGTATAAGGGATAGGATTTACTTTAAATTTTCATTTACTTTAGAAAGGCACTTAGCCCTAGATTTTGAGATTAATCTACCCTTACAATGAAATAATAGCTAAAGTGGGGCGAGAGTTGGGCTATATTTGAGAATAATAATTAGTGGAGGTCTAATTCAACAAAACTTGTACTATATATGATTGTCGCCTTTGGTGACTGCAAGACTTAGACTAATCATTAAATAATGAATTAAGTTTGCGTTATCAGTTATATGTATGTTCTATATTAATCCTAGATAATTAATTTTCACTTTGGCAACAACTTCTCAGGAAGTGATATTAAAAAAAAGTATTCTTTCTTAATCAGTGAATATAAATGAGTTTGACTCAAATTATTTTTTGATGGCATATTTATTCATTCTGAAAATGGAAAGAAGAAACGCTATGTATGACGTAATTAAAAATTGTGCATGTCATTAGTAACGTTTAGAATTATATACGATTTTTATGATTTGGTAGTAATTTAATATTAATAACTATAACATTAGCACCTTAACAATATAGGATAATTAAAACATGCACTACTATAATTTACAAAGTATTTACGTAATAATTACGATTTTTGAGGCATTCCTAAAAATATGTAGAAATAGCAAAGAGATAATTTACATGGGTTTTAAAATACGATTTTTCTAACTCGCGATTTTTATGAGATATTAATATCATGGTAATTTTTTTAAATAAAACATTGCATTTATTAGTTCAAAATCTATTTGGCATCCAAATATAAGAAATGTAAATGTCGTGTAAAACATTTAAAAAAAATAGAAGAAAAACTTCGCATTATAAATGCTTTCTTACGAAAGATAAAGTGTAATAAATCAATGGGAATCAATAAAAAATCATTCATTAACGTTGGCAAAAGAGCATTAGCATTGGATAACTGTGCTACAGGTTTACTTATGTTATCTCTTTGATGAAAAGTTGTGTTAAAGTAACATTAATAGCTGGAAATATATTAGATGTAAGAGACGAAGAGAATTTCGAAATAAACAGTGTTTCATTAGGAAAATAAATACGTCCTTGATTTTTCATAAAAATGGTAAAATGAAAAAACGGGAATTACAAATAAATCATTTTTCTTAAATCGAATTGATGTAAATTTTAACTTTATTTTGTTTCACATTTTGTTGAGATATTAAGAAAATCGCTGTTGCATGTACACGTAATTCCCCTGTGTGTAAGTATCAGATCAATGCGGATGGTACTAAATCTTATTAATTTCATAATTTTTCAATCTATAATATTCCGATAAATTAAATATTTAATATTTTGCCAATAGCTATACTTAGAACGAAATTTTTGTTTAAAAAATATTGCTCATATCCATTATGTCCACATGACCGCTAATATTGTACACATATCCGAGTAGAAAAAGAATAATAATCAGTTATGGAGTAAACAGTGTACAAAAAAATGGTTATCGGCTGCATCAACGCGTGTCAAAGCACACTTGCCTTGAACGAGCGACGTAAATGGCATTTTCTATTTTTGATATATCGATCCATAGCTTTGGTTATTGAACCGGATTAAACGGTATATATAGTATACAGTGAATAGACATACTGGTTTCCATACATAATAACTTATGTCTACATACTATAATCATATTTTTAATAAATATTTAAAATATATTTAAAAAAATCAAATGAAAAGTATTCCAAATTTGGTCATATAAATTTAGAAATTGAAGGAATGTACGAGCACGTGTGATTCTAATATTCGTCTATGTGTCTAGACACACCCACATTTGCATTTAATGGATCTTGTACTTTTGTTTAATTTAATGGACCCTTATATCCTTGCAACTATACAAAGAGCTTTCGTTCTACACAACCAAGAAAGCTTTTACGGTTATATTGAATTGTTATAAATGCATATTGTATATAATAGATTGAGTAATTGAGGAGTGGTGAGAAAATTATGGCCCGACTGCATTATGACGCAGACGTATAAGCCATTTCGCTGCAAATCTTAGGTCGTCGATAAATCTGATCTAGCTCAAAATGCATTTTCGAATTAAAATCTGTCAAGATGTCAACAATCCAAAAAGACAACGTGACACATATATGGAAAAGAAGACGGTGATTAAATAATTAGATGTATAGGATGATAGTCTTTGCCTGATCAGTTGTCAGTCTTCTAACTTTCTAAGCGTAGTCATTTAGTTTATAAACTATTACTAACGAGACTTAAACGGCTACTTATAATTTAGGTTCTAGTGGATAAGTTTAGAGAGAAATCTTTGATACCGATCAACGATATACATATGTATTTTCTATTAAAATCACAGCGCGCACAAGGGATCATGAATTAAATCCATTCATTATAACACACATAAAATAAAGATAGCAAATATTAATACAGATGATGAAATGCGATTGTTCTTTTCAATTCCTAACAGAGGTACCATTTGACATTGTCTTCTTTGATTACTTTCGCCGGATTGAATTAGATTCGCTTGCCTGATAAAAATGCTGGCTGCAATGATTAAGGTTATACTCGCCTTAGGGTCTACTATCTAAAGACTATGGGCAGACATCTTGGCCTTTCTGTGATATTAACAATCATTTCGGCAATGAAGCAAACGATATTAAATTAATCTGGAATGGATTACATATAAATTTTTAGAAATATTCTTTACAATTTTGCAAAGTGCACGGCGAAAATATAACATCTGTTAGATTTTTCTCCTCCTTATTTCACCTTTCATGAAACTGCAGTCTACGTATAGATGGAAATATAATATAATACATAATAACAATAAATGGTGTTCCTAAATAAGTTGTGCCTACAAGTATTTAAAACAATTGTTCGTAAGCGCAGCTAATGATACTTTCTCGTATTCGTATTCATTTACAACAAATTGTTGTAACGTATAGCCAATGATACTATTGCATACTACAGACATACTTCCTAAATATATGTATGACCAAAATCTCGTACAGTTATAGCATTAGATATTAGCAAATTAATCAGTCGAGAAATTGCTCATTATAGCTTCCAGAGTGTTCCTGGCATGGCTAGAGAGCCTAGTTCCTTATCCATAGTTGCCGGAGTTCAAGGGTTCGTTGATACAGTTCTCGAATCGCAAAAGTTCCTCGTCATAATTTTCGGAGTCCAGTGATTCGTCATCATAGTTGTCGAAGTCCATGAGTTCTCGTCATGGTTCTTAGAATCCAAGAGTTTCCTCATCATAGTCGTTCATATACTTCTCTGCTATACTCAACGCACACCAAAGATATAACAAAGATTTAACTCAATGTTTCCTATAATAGTTTGCTATACTCAAAAAGTATGGATTCTAAAATTTTTTATGACCAGCCCGTATAGATTTCGGAAACTGTGATGAGGAACTGATGGACACCGATAACCGTGACGACGAACCCCTAGACTTTAAAACTTATGATAAGGAACTCGTGGACTCAGAAAATTATGACGAGGAATTCCGAAAATCAATACTCTGCTATTTTCGAATTTTGTACTTGCACTGGATTTAGATCATGCCTTTAGGAAGTATGCGTGTAGTGTGCGATAGTCTTATTGGATATAATTTAACTATACGGTAGAATTCCATTTTTAGTAAGTACATACAGCATTTCGATAGGCTTGGCTAGAAATTCTTTTAATGAAAACGAAAACGTGTTCTTTTGTTTTACACCTTTTGCATTTCTCGTAATAAACTGATGGAGTTCTTGCATGCAAATGTAATTTCACAGCTTTCAGAATCGTTATGAAGGGACAAGGTTGGCTTTCTCGATAATCGGAAATCGAATTTGCCGCGTAGAATAACTTCAACCGGGGTGACGCCACAGGCTCTACGTGAAATCAAGGGAAGTGAATAGTGAGAGAAAGAGTAAGACAGTAAGCAATCGCGGGTACGAGAAAACCTAAATAAAATATTGAAGGGAAAAAAAGGGCGTTGAGAATTTTTCAAGAAAACCAAGTTAGTCCTTTGACGAGAGTAAAAAATCAAAGCAAGCGGAATTGGTTGTGGATGCCCGAGTACTTAGTTTGTTAATTCTTACCATTTCTCTCACTTATCCTTTCTGTTTCTTTTACACTAACTCTTGGTTTACCTTTCACTTTTTCTGCATTAATCTGAATCATCGCACTGATGTAATTTAAAATTCTAATTGCGTAAGAAAATTACAATTGTCCAATTAGAATTCAAGAATTTCCGACAATGATACACAAATGACAGTAGTTACAATTAACTTTCGAATTGAAGCTGCGTCTGAAGTTTCAATTAAATTTCTAAACTCCTCGCTATATTTCACAAATCCTAACAACTTCCAAAGACAATATTCGGAAGCTCAGCTTAGCAGGACTTATACCATGTATGTACGTATGCCAAAATATACGTCGATGAAACCGGCAAAAGGGTTAGTACACGCGTTAAGAAACACGAATGATGCTTTAGATTCAAAATTTTCAGCAATTCAGCCTTAGCAGAACACCACCTCGAAAAGGACTCAAAGTTTGGTTCGATAATACAACATTTCTAGCTAACTCCAAGTCATTTCTCTAGAACTCAAAAATTCAAAAATACCTAAATAATCACAATGGAGATAAAGGATACCAGGTTCACCTAATCTGATGAACCTTTTTTACCAAATTTGTTATTTCCGTTGGCCATCTAAAATTAACGTAACATCTGACTGGTCAAACATGTCATACATCAACGCTACGAGGTCCCATATAAATGATAACCCTTGCCAAAGTGCATCGGTATCCTAGTGTCTTCTAAGCTCTCATGACGCAAGCTGCAAAGTTTAGGAAACGCCGGCAAGTTAAAATTTTCAAACTCGGCTCCACCCCGGATGGCAATAATTGTAATCATACTCAAAACTATAACTGACAGTCGTGTCTAATTGTACTCGTATCATTGTTATATCCGGAGAAGATATATTCTATTTACTTCAAAAGAAAAAGATAAACTCTTAAATTAAGTACAGATACACAGATATCAAGTCAATAGATAATACGAAAGTAACAGTTTATTTAGTTTACTTTCTTGAGGCCCCCAATTTTTTTATTCGTTTCAACTGAGTTATATTTATTTACCGAATATCTCCCCAACTTACTACCTTAATTCAGCCAGTTCCGAGAGTTTGTTGTAAGTTTACCTTTCTGATTCCGTCGAATGGAATATATTAGGACTGTATGTATACTATGTACATACGGACCTGCTGCTGAACACAAATATGCAAATCGAAAGTGCCGGACTTCCTAGAGCCATAGAGGTGCTACCATTAAAGAGGCTCCACAGGATTGGTCCTGATTACAATAATGCACTATCGTATTTATACATATATGATTAGAACAGCTATTTAGTTTTCACACGAATAAATGCAGAAGGCGATTTTAAATCACACATATCGCATCTTTCATTTAGAATCTTAAGAAGCGCTATATTATGATACTATATGTATCTTATTTAATGTCGATTTTTGATTTAACGGCTGAGTAGCGAAGTATGAAAAGTTGAATCAAATAATGTGAAGTAAATTATTATAGTACATTATGTTTATTTTACATTTCATATACGGTTAAAGTACCGTCATCAAATATTAATCATCAAGGATTTAATGTCTTGTCTAAAACCAATAAAATTGTGAAGTTATATCCTATGCGACTGTAAAAATCATAGACTGAGCTACAACATGTTAACTTAGCCGCATTAACAATAGGTTGACGGACATTTCTTGTATACCTATCTCTGTAGATATGCGTCAAATTAACGCGTGAACGAAACTGCAACCTATTTTATTGAAAAACAGCATAATTATAAACGATTAACTTATAATATTTACCATTATATAACATTACATTAATTAAAGTCAGACGTTTTAAAGTTCATTAAATGCAAACGTTTTCTATAATTTTCCTTGTGAAACTCGAAATGCGTCAAGATGACACGTCCCCGTAAACCTAGTGTCAATGCTTTCCTAGAGTCAGATAAAAATCTGCTTACTAATATTGCAAAAAAGTAATCAAATGATTTGAAAATTATATTTCTTTGAGATATTACTAGTGATACTATAGACCGTGATTAATTACTAATAATTATCATCTAAATATTTGTATTACATTTTTTTCAGGGATGGTTGTCAATGGCTTCATCAATGTTGTCATAACGACTATCGAGAGACGATTTGGTTTACGATCTTCAGAGACAGGTTTGATAGCTGGAGGATATGACATTGCTAGTTTTCTTTTGTTAGTACCGGTCAGTTACCTAGGGGGTCGCTCTAATTCATCCAAACCCAGGTTAGTAGGCACCTTTGATGTAATTTGATGTAGTTTTACAGTTATTACCAAAAAATAATATATACTATTGAACAACAAATACAAGAACTTATTATGTTTATGGATTTATCATACTTGCACAGGTACATCGGAGTGGGTATTCTAGTCTTAGGTTTAGGTAGTTTACTGTTCGCATTACCCCATTATCTCGGCGGACCATATCGGGGTGGCGATCAATCAGAAAATGTATGCAAAAGGATGACGAACAACACGTCCTACACAGTAAGTAATAACATTTTTTATATATCAATTTTATATTGTTTATCTAAAATTTTGTACAATTTTTTATTAGAAAATGTTTAAAATTGTTTTCGTTTCTCCCTTTATTTGTTTGCAAACAGGAGATATGCGATGGTTCTCCTGATCAGGTGGAGCTCGAGCCCTATAGTGGTGTCTACTTGGTCATCTTCTTGATCGCACAATTGTTGCACGGCGCCGGTGCAGCACCATTTTTCACTCTCGGCGTCACGTATTTGGACGAAAACGTATCAAAGAAGATGTCATCTGTTTACTTAGGTAACGAATATTTCATTCTTAACACTAAATAATTCTAATCGTTAAAGTTAAATGTGTATAATAGATCTATAGTTTTAAAACATTTGTAAAGCATATCTATTGTCTTGCTGCGTCATTTAACGGTTTATTAACAAGATTTATAGTATCATTTATTGCAATGAATTTATTTGCAAGACCCAACCACAACGTTAATCTATTCGAAACAGCTGACTATATGTGTACGCATGCGTATCTTATGCGTAGCACTGTACATACAAGAATAATAGGAAGCTTTAATTTGCGCGTTTTACAGTATATGAATGTTATTATTTCTATACCATTCTGTATATATTGTTTGTTCTATCAAACTGCGTATTTCATAAACCACGAGTTTTCTGAGAAAATAATTAGTTCATCAGCGATTCAATGTATGCGAATCTTAATTTAATTATTTCAGTAACACACACACTATCTAAAATCTTTATTAATTTCTTAATATATATCTATTACATATTAGGAGAATATTTTTCAAAGTAGCTTAATAGAGATGATACATAAATATTCTCTGATAGCCAAATATTTTCAGACAGGATTGTTCTGATGATTAATTCGCGATGTCCATCGGTAAGAGAAGGCACCTTATTCTATTTATATATTATCTGGACCAGTTTTTAAATATAGTATGTTAAGCAGAACCGCGTCAGCTAAGACAATATGACATGTAACTTTCATGTTAGCAGTAATTTTTCACTCATTTCCCTAATAACGTCAATACATAACAGCACTCTTATATTAACGTTATACAATATTGTGTTTATTTAGTAGAGAGAATTCGTTCTTTCCAACGAAACATATGTGTAGTACACAGCGATACATTACTTCATTTCTTTACGCGCATACAAGCTGTTTCTTGAAAGGAACTATACAAATAATGCACTGCAGCATATGTTCTTTGCAACTGAGGGCGTCAGCTTGATCGTTAGTAACATCTCGTGCAATTTTCTTTTCACGAAACGAGTAAAACTTATTATAGTTGAAAATATAAGAAAACTTCTTAGCGGAGCCATCTGTACTAGAACTTAATCAATTTCCGTACTGTAGTATAAAGACAATACTCATTCTACATTGGTTGGTGCATTATCATAGATATTACAAACTTTTGAAAATATATATGATTATTTGATTTTACATTCTCATTTTTTGGAGGCTATCATGCAATACAATGCGATATCCCATTTTATAATATTGCTGCTGTACGATAACAAAAATATTGGATGCTTACGAATATTCTAAAGAACATAAATGAAAATATAAATTTGCTTTATGGTGAAAATAAGTTTATGACACATAGGTATATACTACACCATGGCCATAATAGGACCTGCGCTTGGTTATGTCATTGGTGGCGAGCTACTTAAGTTCTACACAGACTTCCTCGTCGTAGATGCCTCATCGTGAGTACATAATGATGTTGTAATTGGCATGTACTAATTGGGTAGTTGAGTGGTATAAGGCGATGTAACTTATAGACGATACGGAGATAATTATATTTGCAAAAAGTTCAATATATCATAGCAAATATAACAAATCAGAAATAGTCTGTATATCTAGTGTATAGACTCCACCGAAAGCAGTAGTAAATTATACGTATGTAATTTTTTATTTGTTTGTGCCAATCGTTATTTAAAATTGTATGAAAATCAACCATATACTTGTCTCCTAAATGTCTCACTTATATTCACAGTTCCTTCTCAACTAAATGATTGAAGTATGAAAATCGAATGAATTTTTGTTCATAAATTTGTAGCATCCTGTGTTGAGCGTATTTCATGTTTCCTGTTTATTGCCAAAGCGGTTTGTGCTCTCATTGCTGCAACTTTATTAAATTCTCTTTAGGTTTTATTGGCTGTTTGCATCCACCTTGGACAGTGTCAACGTGCGTTTTGTTCACTGAACATACACGTATGTACAGTCGTACGTAGTGTAATATTACGTAAGCAAATTATACGAAGTCTACGTATCGAATGAAAACAAGTTTATTTTATTCTTTTCCATAACCAAAATCAAATAGAAAGGTTCTTCATGAGTCAATGTATGTTTGCATTTTTATTTTAGCAAATAGAGACGCAGAAAATTGTTTAAGGAAATATTCAACGTCCGTTTTACTTTTCTGTAGACATAAATTTTCAGTTATATTTTCCTCTGCGCGCAAATAGATGGCCACTAAAATTAAAGCAGAAAAAGTAACGTGCCATCAGACAATTTTATATCAATATAAAAAGTGTTTTTTACATTTTTAGTTTACTAAAATTCACTGTACAATGGTTTCAGATTTTTAAGATTTAAGACACTTAATATTTAAATGTTTAAACAATAACATAATTGAGCAATGTTTAACATGGTACTGCTACGTTACAAGCATGCATGTCCATCAGTACTTTGCCTCTGGACTCCGGACTTCGTTTTTGGACTCACTTAACTTCCTTTGTTGCGTCTCCTTAACGCATGAATGCATAAAAGGTCTATTGAACCAGTACATTAAACGCCAGGGTAGAATGAGTTTCGACAGGATATATTAGTAGATGGTGACAATTGGGTGACGATGCGCATGATTCAACAGGAATACATAAGGTTTCAAAAGTATATATCTTAAACATAGATATTGTGAGAAGCGAAAGAAAAAAAGAAACTTGAATAGGCACGAGCGAGAGGGTGGCAGAAAATATGAATGAATAGTAGAGCCAGCGAATGATTGTACCATTTTCAAGAGGGTTGAGGCGGAGGGAGGCGACGTCATTCTCAAACATTGGTTTACCATGTGACATTTTCCCCACGGAATAAACGTGGGGTTACATGCACGATTAATCTCCCCCTATTATGGGTTCCAATGGTATTTAGGGGAGTTTTTACACAAACGGGCACACATGCGCAACGAATATGTCGAAGTTCAGGGACGGGGGGATATTGGGGAGAACACGTAAATTTTCCAGCAAGCTGTGGTTGCGTGGCTATATTGCGTGAATTTACGCTCAGGACAAAATCATACATAATAACACTTAATTATTTTTCGTAATATTCGTTGATAGGCGTACAAAAATGGTATGCCTCTCTATACAGTTGAATCGTAAATGTCTCAACTTAGGTTAAGCGCATAATCCTATATATTATACTCCATTGATATTTGTTGTATATATATGTATATAGACTTGTCCAGGGGCAGTTTCTGGGACATAGGCCATTCACAACGGCAAAACAATGTGTTATTTAAAAAAAAAAAACTAAACCTTGGGACATGTGGCATTGAAATTCTAACCTAATTTAACCTAACGA
>JARQTI010000325.1:110055-120131 GCA_030142655.1 Trachelus tabidus | reverse complement strand
TATCCACAAGTGGAGTCCCTATCCAGCGAGAGATCGAAGAAATACCAAACGCACCAAGGAACGATAATCCAATTCTGAAAGCGTTGGAACAGATAAAAGCATCGATAAATCACCACATGACAATAACGAACGCAAGATTTTCGAGTCTAACAACCTCAATCGATGAGAAACTAACATGCCACAAGCGACTCATTGAGGGTACCGTGAGAAACATGCTCGCAGCCCATGAACTGCATTACCGAGAAGAAATGGAAAGAAGGATGCAAGACCTAACGCACCAAAATGCGGACAGGACACCCTCCCAGACACTCGGCAAACCCAAAATGCAAGATCCTAGGAGAGTAAGCTTCGCGAATCCAGAGATTCATACGGGAATCAGCCAGCCTTTAGGAGCAGCAGCTTCGGTGAAACATCGCAACGGATCAGCGATTTTAGACTAAGCGATCACGCCTCTCGGATAGGGAGATCAAGGACAATGGACACATCATGGGGAGCACCAAGAATGACTCTACCCACCTTCAGTGGTCCACCAACATCAAGATCTATGCGATACCTGCAAGAGCTGAAGCACTATTGCCTGGCACTGGCATTAGAACAAGACGTCAGACTCGTAATATCCCAGAGTCTGATCACTCACTCACTCACTCACTCACTCACTCACTCAAGGATCCGCCAAGGAATGGTGGCTACTAATAGAAGAGAAGATCGATGCATGGAAAGACTACGAAAGGGAGCTCAAGAGGAGATTTTGGAACGAAGCAGAACAATATCGGATTTCCGAAAAACTCGAATTCGGTTCTTTCGATGAAAGCAAGAAAACAAGCCGAGTCGATTACGCAATCCGTAGTATCATCAGTAACGCAAAGGATGTAGAACCACCGATCCCGGAAGCCCAGATAATAACCAAAATGGCTCGTCACTTCGACGAAAACATCCGATCAGCGATCTTAGCAAGAGGAATCAAAACAACGGATGAGATCTTGGACCTCCTACAACGCTTCGACAAGATCGGACCGGTAAACTCAAAAACAGATCATCAAAGCCGATATCCCAGGACGGACCGCGAGAACCAGCAAAGATATCCACTAATAATCGAAGAAAAGACGGGAGCCAACTCACAACGAAGGGAAGACTCCCATCAAGAAAGGTCACAACAGGGACAACCTAGGGCGCAAACAAGCGGATACAGCGCACCGAGGCATCAACATTCTCGACAATTCAATTCCCAGCAACAAAGTGTCAGAAACATCGAAGAGAGCACATCTCCAAGCACCAAACGGCCGGGAAACGCAGAAGAGTTGTGTCCCAGCACTGTCCAAAATTAAGGGACACAACTAAAATACGAGCAATCGGGGAGGACACCCGCAACAGTCTTCTAGAGGAAGATCCCCAGAAAAGGGAAACAATAAGGAAATGTCCTATGGCAAAAAATCCTCATAGAAGACACACGAGTGTCAGCACTCATAGATACAGGAAGTGAAATAACCTGCATATCAGAAGAGTTTTATCTGACCAACAAAGAAACTCTCAAAAGGGCCCCAACCTTACCCGTAGTCGGGGTCTCAATAAGAGAAGCGACGGCTGGGAGGGCCGTAAAAATAAAACAACAACTTTCCGCAAGAATTAAAATAGGCCCATATCTGGCCAACACAGTCGTACTGGTAGTACCACGACTTTCGAACAAGTGTATCCTGGGAAAAGACTTTCTTAAGAAAGCAAGGACCCACTTAAATCTTGAAACTTATTGCATAACCCTCAAGGAGGAAGGTGAACAAGGCCATCAAATTAAGCTGAACCACGAAGAGGATGAGGAACAAGGAGAAGAAGGAGAAGATCACCGAAAGTGTGTAAACAGCAACAGAGTAGAAGAAGAAGACAATGCCACGGAAAACGGAATATCCGACGCAGAGGTAGAAGACAAACTCTTCGAATGTTCATGGGCCTCAGAGACGCAGAGACAAGCCTTAAAGGGTCTCATATTAGCGCACAAAGTGGCATTCGACAAAAGGCCTGGCAGGCTAAGATCCTACCAGCATCGCCTAGAGACTATCGAACATGAACCCTTCACAAGCAAAACTTACCCAGTGCCGATGGCCTACCGAGAAAAAGTGGACGCCGAGATAGAAAAAATGCTCAAAAATGGCATCATCCAGCGATCTACAAGTCCGTACGTCAATCCCCTGGTGACAGTAGTGAAGAAAGACGGGAGCATTCGACTGTGTCTGGACGCGAGGCGACTGAACAGCATCATAGTGGAAGACCACGAATGCATGCAGCCAACGGAAGTACTATTCCAGCAATGTAGAGGAGCAAAAATAATGGCTTCACTCGACCTAACCAGCAGCTTTTGGCAGGTGCCACTGCACCCAGATTCATGCAAATACACAGCATTCACACACTGAGGTAGATGCTACGAATTCACGGTAACACCCTTCGGGCTGAAAACAAGCATAGCCAGCTTGGTCCGAGGATTAGAACCAGTCCTCAAAGGAATCGGCGATCACATAATTAACTTTGTGGACGACATCCTTTGCATCTCATCATCTTTCGAAGAGCACATAAGGCATTTAGAGGAGTTGTTCAAGAGACTGCAGGAACACGGACTAACTCTCAAATTCAAGAAATCAAATTTCATGAGAGAACGCGTCACATTTCTAGGTCACATACTGACCCCACAGGGAATAGCAAAAGATCCCGAGAAGACAAAAGCAATTCAAGAGTATCCTACGCCGAAGAATATCAAGCAACTAAGAGGATTCCTAGGCATCATAAACTTCTACTCAAAATTCACCAAGAAGCATGCTAAAATAATAGTACCACTCTTGGAGCTACTGAAAGGGAAGAGCAAATGGTCATAGACGGCGATACAAAACAAAGCATTCGATGAAACAAAAACAGCCTTCTGCGATGACGTACTCCTGCTCTACCCAGACCAGAGAAAGCCATCCTATCTCCAGGCAGACGCAAGCGACTACGCACTCGGAGCAGTATTGTTCCAGCCGAATCAAGCGGGAGAAGATGAAGTAATATGTTTTGCAAGCCGAACCCTAAAAGGAGCAGAACTCGGGTATTATAGAACAGAGAAAGAACTTCTGGCCATCGTATGGGCACTGCAAAAATTCCGCACATACCACTTGGGAGCAAAGATCTTCATAATTACGGATCACCTAGCTCTAACATTCCTGAGGAACTGCTGATTAGTCAGCGCAAGACTGACCAGATGGATTTTAGCCATTCAAGACTATGACGTACAAATCAAGCACTGCCCAGGGAAATTGAATATGGTGGCAGACGCCCTCACCAGGCCCGAGCAAGGAGATCATAGAAAACATAAGAAAGAAATCCACATCAACACTGTTGAGAAAAGGTACATATTATATTGTATACGCGGTAAAAGCAATGTAACCCGGCGCGCGACCACAACAAGCCGAAGCGCGTGACACAAACATACACACATATATACGCCTCCTCTCCAAGACACATCGCGTGATGCGAGTGTGAGCGGCAGCGAGCCCACGGACAAAGACGCAGATCGTCACGAGATATTGCACGAGAAGCACATGAGGCTCCGCAACTTATTTGTAACACTTACTTGATATATTATCTTTTTCTCTCATTAATCCTCGCTCGTCGTTTATTTAAGCAACCACCTTTTTATTCTAACATGGTAGCAGAGCGTAGTTGCTCAAGTGATTCTCGTTATTGGTGATTATCGTCGCGAATAGAAATATTTAACTTTAAGATTATCGTTCGAATACGTAGGAAAGTTCGAATGATTAAAATTGGAGAAGACAACAAGGCAGACGCGACGATAACGGAAAGTGAAATAAAAGTTCAAGAGCACGAAGGAACGTTCGAGAACCAAAACAAAGACAGCATGGCAGGAAAGTGCGAAATTACGATACCGGTGTTCGACGGTGAGGACTACAGTATGTGGAAGAAGAGAATAATACTTTATTTGAGGTTTAAAAAATGTCGAGGGACCTCGGAAGGTCCTCGAATGTTTACGTCGCACGGGATGTTTTGGCTAGCGGTGGGAAGGTAGGAGGGATCTCAGGGAGGAAGGTTCCCGAACGCGAAAATGGCTACTTATGAATACCTCGGTTTAGGGGCTCGCAAAGGGGTAGGTGCTGGGAAAAAGAAGGGGGCTGGAGGGTCGCCAAATACTAAGATTAAGGGCGCACGCAATACACCACGGGCCTCGAGTGTGTGGGCAGAAGGCCCGCTGCAAATTCCAAAAGAATATTCTACAATGTCGGGCCACGTGGGCCGACTCGCTACTGTCCTGAAGGGACCTACAAAATTTCCGTGGCTAATAATGTAAGGGTGGTAGGGAAGGAGGGGCAAGGGGAGAAAACTCAATCACTCAAGATAGTACTCACTCAAAACTCGCACGGCTCGATACAATCCAAAAGAAAATGGCACTCTTTCACTCTCACTTAATTTGCGAAATTCACACTCTCTCACACGAGGTCCTGGCTCGAAGTGAAGTGTGTTGCCGCTCGCCGGTCCTCGTGGGCCTCCAGGGCCTCGTTGATTGGTGGGTTCCGTTGGGCTGAGAGGGCTACGCGCTCTGGCATTGGCCGGCAGTTCCGGCATGGCAGGGCATTGGCGGATTCCGCTGGCGGGCCTCCCAGGGCCTCGTGAGCAGCTGGCACGGCGCTGGCTGCGCCGACGCGCGGGCTAGCTATTGCGCGCCGGGCAACATGGCGGCCTCAAGGCCTGTCAAAGATTCTCCCGTGCACATCCGCGGGGTTGGAGGAAGTGGACTCCACCCCTGTCACACGGGTTTTTTCATCACCCGCGTGACGGGACTGCATCGGGGCTGCGTATACGTGGTGGTGGTGGCGGTGGTTGTGGTGGGTGGGCGGACATCAATTTTCCCTGGGCAGATCAGCTGTTCCGGGCTCATCAGCTGTTCCCAGTTCCATCAGCTGATCCTCCTGCCCATGCCATTCCTGCCTTCCGCTGCCTCGGCAACGTAGCCGCTCTCTCGGTGCCTTCTTCCGTGGGTGATCCTTATGGGGTGGTCCATGGGTTTGCCGTCGTTGCCTCCGAGCCAGTGCCCTAGGGGAGGGGGAGGGGGAGGAGGTGCGGGGCAGATATCTTACATCTAAATACAATGGACCTGAAACGCTAAATATCCGCAATTACAATACTTAATTATTACGCGCAAAACTCGAGGCCTATGGGGACCCAGAGCCAGGGGGCGGGGAGGGGTTTATGGTAACATTTTTGTTACAAAGTATATACCATGTTGTTGTAAATGATTCAATTCCGTTATAAACTTTTTTAAATATTCAGATAGTTTTTTCGGTTTGCTCTGACCGCAGTAAATAGCAACCACAAATGGCTTGTATACATCTGGCACATAATGAACTTTAGTTAAAATAGGCCAAAAGCATTTTCCTTTTGAGTGTGATAAAGGCAGCCCATCAATATTGATAATCAGTTCAATGTCTCCTTCATGAAAGTCAGTAATACATGATGTGAGACCAGTTAAAAGACTCATGTATATGAATTCTCCCATAATACCTTCAGGGGAACCATCTTCCATATCTGTAATTTCATAATCTACTAAAACTGTACCCAGAAAAGTTTTGGCAGTTTTGGGTAGATCGGGAAGTAGATCTTCGCGTAAAATTTCTAAAAGAGCATCCAAAGTAGAGCAAGTGACGCTTTTTCCAATAGCCCAAGATCTTAAGATTTAAAGATAATCAATTACATTGAGTTTTTTCGTTTGTAATAGAATGTTGGTATCTTTCAACTCATCTCGAAGGTCAACTGTCAAGACAGCTTCTTCAATACTGATGATTGCCTGAGTTATGCATTCTTCAATGTCTGTTTCCAGACATGGACATATCTCAAATGCATTATCTTTGAGCTTCTCAACAGGAATTAGCATTGTATCTGTAAAAGGTATTGTAACTCCATTTATTTCATCATTCATTTTAATGAAAAATAGTGTTTGGTGTAAATTTTATGGTTTATTTAATGAAATATACCTTGGGAAACCACATCTACGCTGCTGTTATTAGTCTCCAGGAGTTGGATAACTTCGTTAAGATCTTTATTACAATCTTCTTTAAGGGCTCGATATTTGCGTTTTCGATATCGAGCTTGTTCTTTTTTATGAGAATCCATGATCCAAGAATTTCTTCGAAATGTGTAACAAAACTCTATTTGTTGAATGTCAGTGTTTATTTGAATACGTCAGATGTCTTTCTCTTGACAAAAAAATATAATTAACACAAAATGAAAACGTCGATATTTTAATAGATACATAAAAAAGTCTTACCTGACATAAATAAAAAAATTAGAGCGGAAACATTTCTACTAAAACTTATAGCGCCTTTGTTTATTTCGCATATTCTACCCAAGCCACGCTTACACGTGCAAACAACGCTATTCTCGATCTCACCTCGTCGAACTCGATCACGTGTGTAACAACAAGCGCTAGAATTTCTCTCATTGATGCATTTGAATGTTGGCGCCAGAAGCAAGGTCTATGGTTGGTAGATGAAATCGTTCGCCGAGCGTCGGTTACGTGGCTCGAGCGTCAGTTACGCAGCACGAGCGTCGGTTAGGCGGCCTGAGGCAGCCATTGTTTCTCCTTTGTGGTTAATACCGAGCTCTAGCGTGAACATGTTAGAAATCGGTGTTAAAGTATCTTTAAAGATAATTACTGATCGTATACGTTATGTTTCATGTATTTTCGTTAAGTTATGAAAAATTTATTCTTCATATTTATAAAAATAACGATTCCTTGTAACAGTGTTGATACTAGCATATCTAACCTGGTTTTTCAGACCTTGATTATTAGAAATTGAAAGAAAAAAACAGTGAGTGCATTTGCGGTTTTGAAAATAATGACTAATTATTTATTAAATAAATTCAATAATTTTCAGTGGCTGACGACAAACAATTGAAAGTAACTAAATATAAGTTAGTCGAGTTCGTAGGTGAAAAAACAAACGATGGTTTGAAGACCATTGAATGCGTAGCTAGTTCGTGGATTGACTTTGATCACGAGCGTTGTTCATGTGTTGTGCGATACATGGGACCGCCTTATTCGCCATAAGATTCTGATTTAATAAAAACCCTTATTAAAAGTTGCATGGAAGCTCCTAAGGAATGGCCACTATTTCCTATGGTTTTGATAACTGATGCTGGTAATTAACAAAATATTATTTTAATAATTTAGTAAATACTATTGCAATTTATTGCCACAAAAAATCCCGCGCTGGAGGTGAATTATTTAAGGTGACTGGGGAGTAAATGCCAACTTGAATTTTTAATCACGAAACTCGTAAATTACACGGAATTTACGCATTAACCTTATCGAACTCCAGTGCACGCAGATTTGTGTAAGTTCCGCAATTACTGAAATGGCACTTTCGTAAGAAATAATTGCGAAATAAAGGATCGAAACGCATGCAGCATTTTGGCACGAGCATCTGTTACTCCAAAAATTGCATACAACTCACACCTTCATTTGCCAATTATTCCGCATAAAAGTGTGATGCAAGTAACAGTGCAGCTTGCAAAAATCTTCGTGCACTGCGTTTGCATGCGAATGTATTATAATATTAATATAAATTACGATCTTCCATTTTGAGGTTCGAAAGTACTCCTCAGCCCCCTTGAGGAATTTAAGGGAGTTGAGTGAGTAGCGTATAAATGGTGAAAATCTTTTCAAAACCGTTGCACTTTTTAAATATTCATATTGCACGTTTACTGGAAAAAAATCACGGAGTTTAGGAATAGCAGACTGAACATCGAGTAACTCTAGGACCAATGAACTCTACGAGGAGGTGAAAATCAGTTTGTCAAGACTGGAAAGCAGACAGTTGGTATTGGTATTACAGTTGGCATGACCTTGAAAAATAAAGACTATTAGTTAGAAAAATTAGAGACTATTCGTGTACGAGTGTATTAGGAAAATTATATGTATTATTCACACATAAACTACATCTGTAATCTTCAGGACGAGGCAGGAAGTACAATTGAAAAAAAAAATACAATGTATACCTTGAGTTATGTACTTTATAGTGGGCAAGCCGCTATTTCAAAAATATTAATGGTTTCAACAAAAGAAATTCTGAAAAGTGACCCTTAATTTCGCTATCTAGACTAACATGCCCCTTTCAGAAAAAGCACTTACCAAACATTATTAACAATAAGTGCGGAGTATGGCTGAACCAGTCCCAATAGTGTATTAGGCTATGCAAGAATATTAGAAATATTGGACGATAGATAAAATTTAAGCATGATGCATCTCGTTATCTGTATTCTGGATTATATCTATCGTAATCTTTATACTTCATCACATAATTACTACCTTGTTATTTTATTATAGTATTTTGAGCATCCTATCAAATTATGTAGTATAGTTAGGTTTAATTTAGGTAGGTTATTATCGGAGAGCAGGTCTTGAGATAAAAAACTTTAGAAGAAATGTACTAAAAGTATTTAGTTTAAGTCAATATGTTGAGTTAGAGATTGATTTAAAGACAATAAGGATGTGAGCGTGCATATGATATTCAGGTCCAATGCGAGGGCAATATCCAGTACCTTGTACTTTGTTTAGACTTTATAAATAAGTATGCTCCTTCTCGATGACGAGAGTAAGGATAGTTTCTGATTGAATAACGAAGGAGGAAGACGTATCGAGGGCAGTAAATCCAAGACAACTCGATACACGCAACACTTCGATGAAATGTGAAGAGAACCGAATACGACCTTAGTTGACTGCACTCTTTTAATTAATTTCCATTCTCTGAAGCGATGCGTTTAGGACAGGCAGAAAATCAGAGTGTCACAAAAAGAAAAAAGTCTAGCCTCGGTCCCTGAGGGAACGTACCTGGGGGACACTTCCTTAAAAGAGAGAGAGAGAGACCTATTGATTTGGAAAAGTTAGAGCTGCCATGTAGTTAAAAAAACCAATAGAACCAGACCGTGGACAAAAGTATCGATCGTCGTAGCGTGGTCTGGCGAGCAGATTTTATATTGCCCTGGGAGCGATGGATCCTCTGACCAGGTTGAAAGAGTTCGCAGGTATGGAAAGCATGGGAATTTTTAGGTTGGGAAGAAACAAAGATACAATATGAGGAAAAGAGAAAATATAAAGAATTTAGAAGATAAGAACGTAATGTACCACTATTTATAACTTAAATCTAATAATAAATGTGCGTGCGTGCGTGACACATTGGATTACGTGGAGACGTGTCCACGCAACTTAGTCGATAATAAATTCATTCAATTGATTCCATCCTATATCGTTTGATAATTCATTGTTTCTGATGTAAGGCCCACATATATCATGTAAGCTCTGTTAATTTATAAACAGCTGTACCTGGACATACGTCTGAGGCGACATGTCCTAGAGCGTAAAAAATATCACATCTCTCCTTCTTTCAGTACTCAAATTAGCTACGCGATTTTTCACTAAAATCAGTAAGAAGTATGAAATAGTTTCAGAATATTCGCAATGTAATACGTAGTAGAAATAGTTGTAGATTTACCAGCCGTGGAATTCGCAGTTTGGCGAAATTGGACGACCATGGTCGAAGATGGACTTTACTGGCAGCACGTGGACAATATCAACACAGTGTAGGTTCCAGTTTGGAGGGTAGCTCGTTATCAATCTATATAGCACCGCTTATTTCAGGCGTGTCGAGCAAGTCCACCCCAGGTGAGCAACCAAGGAGAGTACCTCTTTTTAGAGAGGCGCAGTACTCAATTTTTAAGTATAGTAAGTCTTTCACGTGTGGAAAAGGTGTATTTAATTCTCTAATAACCCAAGACTATTCATCTCGAACGTACCAACTGAAGTTATCCTGTCCATTTTATTTTACGCCATTCTTAATCTTTACGACACCTGAAAAGCGACATATGTGTTCTTCGAGATTTTAGCTCTCACAGCTATGGTCGATATACAGGGTGTTCGTTATGAAACGCACTGTAGTAGCACCGTTGCATTCCTTGTCAAATTCTAAGGAATACGTATATTTTCATTTTTTATTTCATATATCAAAATTTCGAGATAATCAAGGTTGAAGTTGCAGTAACGCGAC
>JARQTI010000325.1:83239-109979 GCA_030142655.1 Trachelus tabidus | reverse complement strand
ACGTCGCGACGGACAGCGCCGGAACGGCGCGAAAATCAACCTTCCACTCAATCCCTTAATCCCTAAATAATGGCGTAAACAGCTACTATAGTGCGTTTCATAACGAACACCCTGTATATTAGTCAGCAGATAAATTCACAATTATAAAAGTGTTGTTATTCATGTTTCGATAAACTTATTTTTTTCTAACGCCATTAATAGGACTTGCTTAATTATCCACATCCTCTAAACTTTTCGTACGACAGAAAGGAAACGGGGGGAGAGAGAGGACTAATACCAGTCGCATTATACTATGTGCTCCATCAATTCATTTATTAATTAAACAATTTGATAAAATAAATACATGATTCAAAACCTTGAGGTTATGTCCATATGTATTAATGTTATTATTTTTCTTACCAAGAACTTTTTGTAAGACATTCAAACATCATACTATAATCTTGCGTTGATGTACACCATTTAATTCTACTTTAATGATCAATATAACTTCCATACTTAAATTGATGAATTCAGTCCATTAAGTTTCAAGACGCATAAGAATCATTCTATCTTTCACATAAATATACGTGGATATGGAAATTATGTGTAAGTGCAATGATATTGCTCGTTTTATGTATTATAAACAGAACTTTTTCTGGTAATTAAAAATTTCATTTTCAGTTAATAAATTATTAGCTAATTATATAATATTTCAATTAAGTTTGATACGCAATTCCAGGACTTCCGTAAGTCTCAAGGACATTCTTGGTGAGTAATTCGATACTCACAGTATTTATCTGTACACATTCATGCGTGACACATAATTGACGAGACGTTTACCACTCCATTAAAATCCATTATTATTTATCACAGAAAAGATGGTTTTTACTCCTTAAACCATCACAATAATAGAATAGCTCAATACTTTTCTCTCCGTGTCTTTGGAAGTTTGAGAAATGTCGCCAAAGTTTCAAGAAAGTAAATCATTAAATTATTAACGAGTATCTTTCGCAACTCGGAAAGTGCTTATTTTGTTCAATATTCGAAATTCGTGCTCTTTTTTTTTTAAAAAAAAGGCCAATTGCGTTATTATACTTCTATTTTTACTGTTGGCAGTATGGAATGGCGAGCGTGACGACAACAATTATATTCTATTTTAATTCCACCCCATTATCATACTTAAAATTTTTCATTGTTGTTTTCATAGCTTTGGCAGATGGGCGCAACCTTTATGTGCCTCGTTAATATTAGAAACAATATTAGAAAATGTTTATGTAATGTAATGCAGTCTTTGTTTTGACGTTATCAGGCGGCTTCATTACTTGCTTCACGTACCATTAATATACCCAACAATGTAGTAACGGTCGATCATACATGTATAGTGAATTCTTGTCGTTCCTGCTCTTTTCTTAGTTGATATCTGTAGAACAAAAGAAGCGAGTTAGAGAAAATAGATCTTAAAATGTATATTTGCATACCAACCTGGCTAACACAGTCTCAACAGCTTCAATTGGCAGCCTACCCAAGCTACCGCCATGTCGAGTGTTGATGGTCAGACCCTGTAATTCTTGATCATGGTTACGCTCACGATCGCGATCGCACTCCGCCTCGCTCAATTCACGACTATCGCTAAATCCACAAGGTGGGAGCAATGTCATGTCTTCGACCGAACTGCGACAAGCATAATGGCGAAAATTATACAAGATTTGCCAAAGAAAGATATAAAGAAAAAGAATTTAGGTGAAATTTCCCACTGAGGATCATATTTGCTAATATCAACTGATATTATTCAATTACGAATAATAATAAAATTATCTGAATAATATTATTATTACAAATCTTGTAAATACAATATGTTCATAATCTACGATGGATAAGACTTTGAAACTGGATAAGTATCTATAACAAGCAACGTGCAAGGAAGAGAACTTAGGGAAATATGCGATTAAAAATTTCATTATTATTTAATTTAGATAAATCGCAAATGCTAGGGTAGTTTTTACATCACTTTTTTTACATTTCGAATAATATAAAATTTGGGCTGAATGCTATGTGGAAACAAACAAACCTTGGCTACCTGCGAGTGGACCGATTTGGCTGTCGGCTTCTTCGTCTAGCTAATGACGGGGAACCTTCATTGTTCGATTCGGTGCTCGATTCGACTCCGCGTGAAAATATATCTGTAACATTTTATTAAGGGTCCAAAAAGTATCTGTAAAGTCTATACAATTTGTCAGTGAAGTGATATAGTAAACAAAAAAGGAAATCTTTAAGATCTATACTGAATTATTGTATTTTACAGGCTGAATTTTACAGACTGAGTAAGTATTTTACAGTATTTTTTTTAGCATGCATCGAAGCATATATGAGCACCTGCAGCATATTTTTTAAAAGCTTTCTTATAAATATAAACACAAACTAAAAAATATAGTTTTGGAAATCAAATTTGAATGCTCAAGTTTTTACCTCTACAGGGTTTCACAGGAACACGGTAACTGGGCCCTGCACATTCACCACAAGGACTGCCAGAAGTATCGCTTCCGGATCCTTGTCGGCTTGAACGAAGTTTACTCTCGGCTTCGGCAATGCTTGGAAAATATCTTTGCTTGTGCCACCTCGGAGTTTTCGACCTGTACGTGAAGTAAAGTCTATAGACATTAATAAAATTTAATGCAGGTACGCCAAATTATATCGCCATATAACAAACATATTATGTGTAAACAATGATCTATAATCATAAATTAATTTTGCTTTAAAAATGTGACTTTTACATTTTTAGTCTTAATTGGCGTAATATCTATTCGTAATTATACCTTTCAAAATCGACGCCCGACCGTCCGTAGTCGATCGTGTTTATGTCTTCATTTTCTAAATGACCGAACGTTTTGAACTGCATCGTATAATCAAGTGTCGCAGTTGTGACGGATCGATTCTCCCTATCAGGAACGCTGAAGGTGGCATATGGACTAATTTCATACATTTCTGCTAAGAAAAAACACAAGTTTTAAAATATAATTAGTAAGAATGTACTAATGAAAGAAACAAAGTTAAATAATTTGAGATACTCCAACAAACGAGGTAACAATTACATATCGGCAATGTTAAAATTTCTTACTCAAGGATGTGCTAGTTATTTCATTTCTTCACTTCATTTCACTTCATATAGGTAACTGTTATATCGCTAAATAAGAAATAGTAATATTGCTAAAATGCAATAGTTATTTGGTGTTTGCTGGATCCGTTTTTATAGTATCACTAGTACCGATATAAAATATAAGTTCAATTTATTATGAATAAAGTTAATTTAAAAATAATATAAATTGTTTAAAAGTTCGGTAAAATGATGAAAAATTAATAAGGAATATTGGATAAATATTGACGAACCCGAACCATGATCCGTTGGTTTATGATTGTCGCCCTTAACGGGTGAACTCGTGTAAACTTGATGATTTCGCCGATTGTCACGCTCAGCTGTGGATTTCAATTGCACGCTTGACATGCAACTGGACAAGTGATGATGTTGATGTTGTTGTTGTCCTAAACCCAAACTAACTTGCTGCTGTTGATGACCTGGTAAAATTTCACCAAGGTAGCCGCGTGCTCTAAAAAATGTACACACAAATAGTATAGAAAAATAATTTGAAACAATTTCATTATATTATAGCGAATTGTTCCTTAGAATTATTTTGCAGCTTTAAACTGTTTTCTTTTTTATCAGCGTGGAACACGATAAGCACCCACCGGAATCCCATAATTATTTTGATTGTTTTTAATTTTTCGTGGACAGTGTTACTTTAATGTTTCTAGACTGCATAGTTTTTATCTGCACATTCGGTATAGTCGTTTATTTCATTTCATTTACTATACAATTTGTTTATGTGATATTAAAAAGTATCCAATTTAGTATTTTATATTAGTGAATATACCGTAACACCGTTTTCGTAGTTGTAATTTACATTACGTAAATTCGATATTGCCTTCACATAACAAAGACAAATATAACGTGTTATACATTTGAGTAAGAATTAATCTTAAATGTAATATGAATCTTACTTAAAATGTTATCTGTTAACTGGGACATTGAGTGTTACTAATGTTATCCAGCAGTGACTAGCAGCTGTATACGTCTTACGAAAGCCAGTAATAATATTACTGGAATAAAATAATATAGCGACTACAATGTATTTACAATGTACAGTATGGGCCGAAATACACGGTACAATCGGAAAGTAGGTAATTTTTCATAAAAAAGTAAATCGAAATTGCAGAATTAATTTTATCTCTACGTGGCTTTATTTTTAATAAAATCGACTTTCAAAATCAAGCGAGTACGCGTTTACTTGAACAATAATCGACTTAAAGTAATATGGTCAAACTCTAGTTCAGCCGTTGAGTGCACAGGAAAAGTAAATAAAAATGCACGAAAAAGATAATGATTAGTCATTGAAAATTCCCTTTCTGAATTTTAAGTTTCATGAATACAAGAATGAGGCAATAATATTTAGTATTTTTAACTTATTGCTTAAATAATGGTAACTCTCTTGACTAGCCTGTTTTCATCTGTGGCAACGCTGCAAATTCTGCCCATCGACATATAGCATGGACTACACACAAGCATATAAAACATAGTCGGCTAAAAGAAAGAGATAGCGACTGGTGACGGCCAAGCCCTGTCTCTTTCTAGAGTATAGAAAACTTAGTCAATTTGAGCATTAGAAAAGGAGATCTACTGGCCGACACCTCAGTCCCTCATTGTCTATTCGAGCGGACACTTTTTCAAAGGATCGAAGGTAGGGATCGCGTAGTCCATACTATATGTGTCATAACCAATCATAACCAGTTATTTAACACTTTCCCTATTTCTTGTTCAATAAATTTATAAATTTTTCATTATCCTTTCATTAATTTTAATTAATAAAGAAATTTAGGAGACCTTCCTGCCCGTCTTTGAGAAAAAACTTAACACCATTGGAGAAAGGAGGTTTGAAATGCGCGCTCGCTTGCACTCAACTGACGCAACGTTGCCTCAGTTACTCATTACGCCATTCCTGGACATTCAGTAACAGAAATTATTTATAACAAAAATATCAAACGGTCATTAATTTTCATAGTTGGTGGTAAATTTTTTTCCAACTTTTTAGGATTCTTTTTTATATTTTAATCTTGGACCTAACGTGAAAACCCAAAAACTGTCATTTGCCTATAAGACTCTGGGTTATTTCATAGTTCTTTATTAATTATTATCAACCATACTAGACCATCAATCGACCACAAATTGCGCCAGAAGGTTAATATTAATATGAACTTTCATTTAAAATTTATTTCATATTTTAATCTTGGAAATGGATTCATGACCATACTACTTTAAGGGAATTCTGGAGACACTGCTTTCTTTCGTTTTTGTATGGAATGTCACGTCATCCAAGTTTTCTAAAAATCGGACGTCCAGACCATGCTAGATACAGAACCAGACTCTGATTAAATCAACACAACTTTGTATACAACAATGGTGTTGACATTTCCAGCAATTCATAAATTAACAAAATTAATTGTTTTCGAGATTGGAATATCGGTTAAATTATTTCAAATTATCTTGTAACAATATTGTTGTATAGGTTATACCATAAGTCAATCCTTCGTCAACTGCACGGACAACCTACTAATATTTAAAGTTCATTTTCCTAAAAATGAAACCTCGTAGAAAAAAATTTATTCTACAATTTCAATTTATTTTTCCATAAGGAATTTATACTTTTCGGTTGTACCGCAATTTTCGCCCCACCCTGAATATGGTAAATAATTACGCTTACTGATTATTTTTCAACATAATATTTCACTCGCTATGCAGCACACTAGAATTTAAATTAAAAAAAAAAGTAAGAGTAGCGCTTACAGTAGTGATCACTACTGCATAGGATGCATAATAGCGGTTGTGCCTCCTATTATGAGAACTACGTACACTAGTCTTAATCATGTAGTGCACAGTAGAAGCAATCATGTAGATTTTACTAGAAATGCACACTTAATAATGAGAATTCAAATACATCCTAGCAGTTACTTTTCGTGAGGGAATTGGTAAGGATCGATATACGAACTGGCGATTTTGAAGTCTCGAAGATTTTTACTTTCAAAGTAAGATATTCCATAAATTGTATGTTGTAAATCACGGTAACTTTCATGATAGTACGATACTTTCTAGACTTCCTACATTAATGAATTCTATTTTCGTCGCTCGTATCGCATCATGTTAAAAAATAAGTTTTGTATTTGGCGCCAAACAACGGTTAATAGTAAAATCAATTTACCTGCTTCGTTTAAACATAACGTATCCCAAAATCACGGCTGAGATGACAAGAACAATGGCGCACACCAGTGGAACGGCAACGTAAAGGACTCTGTGATTCGGTAACCCTTTTGCTGGGTCGTAATCATCCATCACAAAGTCATTGGGTGGTCCAATACTGACGCCGCTTAGCGTTGTTGTAGCAAATTCCATTTGCGCTTGTGTGGCACCAGCATCATTGTGCGCTGTTAATCTTCAATAGAATCAATAAACAATACAGACAAATGTTATAAATATACAATATTTTTAGTGGCATGAGCACGACTAAACTGATTTAAACTGATTTTCGAGAAACATTTATTCAGCATTTTGTAATGTTAGATGACTCCTTGAAATGATGCTAACTTTCGGATTTAATCATGTTTATTAAATAAATATTATTATTGTCTGAATTACCTTACACTGTACCACGAGGCAGGTTTCAAATCTCGTATTACGAGGTTTTCGGTAGCGCGACTTGCAACCAGAATCCAAGCCTCTGTGCTGATTCGACGTCTGTATTCCACCGTATAATAAAGAATTGGACAACCACCTGACGGCCACGATAGTAGATTTAACTTAAGTGATGTCGCATTAGCCGAGATGATATCTCTTTCCTTTGGTAGTAAAGGAGCTGTAAAAATTAAAAATCAGATCATTCATCCTTACTATAATCTTTAATAATTATAAATAAAGTTATTCGAATTAGTGTCCCAAGTAGCAATTTTATATCCGTACAATATTGCAGTAATATTACATATGTATATCCGCACGCATATGCAATATGTACCTTGACACGTTCTGTATAGATTCATATAATATCCAGAGTTCACAGAACATTAACAATAAATATTACAGTAATATTCGTAGGATATCTAAGCAGTATCTATTCATTATAAGAAATGTCAACAGACAATCCGTGCAATACAATTTCCATATATGTATTCAGTATTTAAAATTCGATATACGATTCTATATAAATATTGCATTTTTTCTTCTCAAAATCATAACGAATGATTAGGGAAGACGTTTTGATTAGATCCACGATAATAAAAACTTTACATTAGTATAACTGTTCCGTTGTGCTGTATACTTTTAATTAAAGTTGAGTGCGGAAAAGTATTGCTCTGATATAGTATACATTTGAGCAATACACTTTAGTTGCGAGTTTATTGTTTCTCGTCCTGCTATCTGGCGGGCATTCTTTTGAAGACATAATTGGTAACTTTAGTAGGGTGTTGCTTAGGCTTATTTTGATGGGACCGATAGAAAATGCTTAATTTTTAGCACTGACATACTAATTAGAAAGTGGTTTGGCCCATAACTATAAGCTATAAATAAAGAAACCATCTCAGTTCCTGGTTAAGGATTCTCCTGACACCCATTGTGTTCTACCAAATTTTTACACTGGGTCATCTTGAACATGTACGAATATCACCTCTACCTCTTGGTTATTGCTTCACAAAGTTCACACTTCATACAATATGACTTTCTAAACATATTATAAATCATATAAAAAATAACAAATAGAAACCTCATTGAAAAAATTATGGTAAAGATATCACTCTTTAAATATTGCGATGTTTTAAATTAGATATCTGTGCAATATTTTAGCATGGTTCTTTAATGGACATGACTTTATTTGAATGTTTGCAACTGCTTTTTGATATTTCATAGATATTTATTGCTATGTGGTCTTATATATATTGTTATGCCCCTACGCTACCCCAATACTCTTGTTTAGTCTACCTTCGTTAGACATAGAAATAATAAGACCTACCGCGCGACACCTTGGCGCAGATCTATGATTCTTAGTCATCAAAATTATATCTCGGTGCAAGAATAACTTTTTCTAAGCTGCTACGCGAGCAGAGCATTTGAAAGTAATCGTCATAGTCCCCTAGTCGAAGTGTCGAAGATTATTTATTAGACCTTATGTCATAACAATATATATTTCTTCTGATTGGAACGAGGTTCACTGGTTTTCATAAATTTATTTAAAAATAGATATTGTCTGAGGTAAAATCTTTAATAAGATCCATGGCTATAGACAGCTTTGGAATATTGTAAAGAAAGGTAAAATAGGTAAAAAAAAATACGTGCGCATTGGAATAGTAAAGCGAACAATAGACGCACAGGATTATTATTTTACATTTTATACTTTGTAACAAAAAAATTGCTACAAACTCCGCCCCATCACCTGACTCGAGGGTACCATTCACTTCGAGCGCAGTTTATTGCGAAAATTGATATTCACTGTATATTATTACATTTTGTGAATACTGTAATTTGGGATACACCCCCTCCCCTCCCCTTCACCCTTTCCACCACTTCCTCAATCTTTTCTTCGTATCGACATTTCTCTGCTAATTATATCACTTCTCATTTGTCCTCGTGTCTCCATTATTTCAGAAAACCTTCTCCCCAAGCTGTAGAATTAGATTATTTAAGACTGATCCTCGTCCTATGTTCAGCCGAGCCCAGGAATAGGTCAAAACTTTTATTCGTAGCAACAAATATAACTTGTTTCTTACCCTTGTGATATTGGAGGTATCATTTCTACACTTACCTCCTCCTTTAGTGGTGGCGCTGATAAGAGGACTGGGATCTCCCGTGCCGACTCGGTTGTGTGCAGTTAAATGCGCCAAATATGATGAACCGCATCTTAAACCGTTTAATGTGAAAGCTGTTTGTTCTGGAGACAAAGCAATCTCCTCCCATCCGCCTTGGTCTCTCTTATAACTTAAAACATATCCTAACGAAGACAAACAATTCGATGATTGTGATAAGGCCACAGCTATTGAATCACATGACACAATGGAAGATATTGCGAAACAAATGAAGAATTTTTTGTTGAATGCTATATTACCTTGAATCGTGGCTCCACCATTGTCTGGATGTTTCCATAGAAGTCGGGCACTGTGTGTTGTTGTGTACTGTAGTTCTAGCACCGGGGCCCGTGGTGGCATTACTACTACTAACGTATACGTTATGGAATCATCTCCAAATAAATTTTTTGCCATACATGTGTAATTTCCTGCCACTGTCTGATCCAATCCTGGATAAAAGAAAATGCGTAGTAAGATCTTGTCCATCTACTTGCACCTACAATAAGAACCAACCCGCCAAACACAGTTATACTTGTCGGTATGCTTCAAGCGTGCAATAAGACACTCTATCCACTGAGCCAACAGCTCAATTTGTAAACATTACTTCAGATAAAGGCTATTGTGAATAATTGTATATACGTATGAAAACAGTAAGTTTCGCCAAATTTTTCCTAAAAGAGAATTTAATAAATATACTTGCTTTTGATTTTATCATGTTGGGTATGTAGTAAGCGTTATATGTCATGGATAAATTTGTGTAGTTCTGATCTTTACTATGGTTCGGAGTGATTCATCATTGTTCAAGGTCTGTTATATTTAATGTATTTATGAGAATGAAGATTTTATTAAATTGCTTCTATCAATTTGGTTTCAACCTTCAACTACCAAGGTTCGACTTTAGGAACACACTGTATAAGACGAGGTCTGTGAGAGCTCACTCTGTGGACCTGGATTCTGAGATCATTACAACGAATAGTGTAGCTCAAAAGTGAAGTTTCACGCTGCTTTCCTTTTAATTTGAACGAATTTAATGACTAGGTATTAAATAATAATTATCTAGTAGGTTTTTTTAGTTCATTGAAAATTTACTTAGAACAAATTCGACATGAGAGCTAAACATAAAATTGGTGACATCTGTGAAACCGGACATGTATAGTTAAGGGTCAAGGAGAAAATCAAAATGTACTTATAAGTACCATTGTTACTAGTATCACTTTTCGATAATTCGGGAGAAAGGATGATATAAAAGTAGTGTAGCAATATTCACGCAAATCAATAAATTTTTTCGAATTTGAACCTCATATAACTGTTCATTTGTGCCGTTCAGTGCACAAATCGATTAACTCCACAAAACAAAAAGTTGAGAAATGCGATGAAATAATGTACATTATGACTGTACCAATTGCTTTGACACTTAAATTTAAGATTTTTCAAAAAGTGGAGTTAATCGATTTGTGGACTGAACGGCTCATTTCGGGAACAGATTTTGTTGAATTTTAGTTATAATTAATTTGAATTGATAGAACTAGGAGGGGGAATTCATTTAATTTTTATCGTAAATCATTTGATGATCCGATATCAGGATGATTATTATGTCAGGATAGTTACTCCAATATGGTGATTCGTTATTGTTTATAATTTTGTATCGGTCTCTTTTACTATTCGATTGCTTGAATCAGCAGTATTGAAATGCCCGGGTGTCAAAGTTGAATGATGATAATGCTATTAAAATGTTTTGCATATAATATAAAAGAACAAACATTTGTTAGTTAAGAATACTTTTGTAACGCACTCACCATGTACATTAAGATGTCCATCGGATGTGATTTCGTAATGTCTGCCCGTCACAACTTGATTGTTCCTAAAGGTCCACAATGGTCTGGGTGTTGGATTTCCCACAACCAAACAAGATAACGTCACTGAAGATTTCACAGCTCTTCTCAATAGTTGTGAAAATGAGGCCACTCTGGCAGGTGCTGTTAAATAACAGCTTATCAGTCACTAATAGTTTGAGACTATGCCTATTAATTATCAATATTAATTGAAAACAAAGTCATTCGCGGATTCTGTTAATTATCAGATTATCACTTTTGATTGAAAGTCACAGTACCTCGAGTGTTTGTGCTTTGCGTAACAACTGTAGTACACTCCCCTTCTCCAGGACCAGTTGTAGCCGAGACCCAAAATTCATAAAGCTTGCTAGAAGAATGACAGTATTTTCACAATGTATTAATTAAATTATCAAACCGTGTTTCGTGTCTGTAAAATTAAATCTAATTGCTCCAGCGCTTCGCTTCGCATTTTTGGTACGTATAAATACAGACGTGCACACGCTCTGGCATGCATATATGTATATTTTTTATTCTTATAGCGATTACACAACAGATTATGGTATGTTTTATGTGAGCGTTTCTATTCATGTGAAAATTCATCAAAGTGAAATCTTATCGACCTGCTCAACGTGTACGCGCTACCACGAATAAAGACAATATGTAAAATTTTGGTAAATATAAATGTTGAGAGATTGATAAAAATATCATGGGTACCCTCAAAGTCTCGTCGTATCTTGCAAGAACCGAAGGTAACACTATTTTCAAGGAAGTTACTAATTAATATTACAAGACAATGAAATATATTTTCTAATCAGCATACAGTCCAACCTCTCACAAAGCACAGCGTTAGGAATTTTAACCTCCTATAATATGAACGCTTTCTCATCGCCTCATTATATGGCATGGCACGTCACTTATGAATGAGCATTCAAACTTGACGTTCCAGGGGCATAGCCATGTTCTAGCCACTAGCTATAGTGGGACAAGCGTAGAGGAGAAAAGTATTTATTATGGGAGGTTTAAATGTATGTGTTGAATGTGCATGCATTGAAAAGGGTATAATTCGTAATTGAACCAAGGTGGCAGTTTTTCAAGCAATTTCATCGACGACTGATGTCGATCGATGACATTCACTGAGTCGATACCATTGGTTGAAATTTAGCCGTAGAAGTATAGCCTACGTAAATTTTACTCTCAAGGTAATACATTTTTAGCGTAGGTTAGAGAAAGGCTATTTTTCTAGGGTTAATAATAGCAATCGTGGTTCTACTATGGAATATATCCGAAGTAACGTCGCAAATAATCTTAAAGCTGTTTTAAACTTTGTGGAAGTACATGCGTACTATTATAGGAATGAATTGGTTAAAATGAAAGTATAAAGATTGATCAATAACAACTGTTAATCTTCAAGGATGGGATTACTGAAACTGGTTTTCCTCAAAATTTTTATCAATCGCCATTTCTTTATCGAAACATTAGTCAGTTACTCATCTCCACTCTTCTTTCAATCGGTTTCACGCATAAGAATGCATAGTAGTGGTTGTCATTTTCAAAACAGGTCTCTAAGATTACAATAACGTCACTTAATGTTGTCGCACATTATTATAGTCAGGGACCTCAGGCATTGACGTCTCTGGCACTGACCGATCTCCCGCGATGATTGTTTGAAAACCTTTAAAACTCACAGTGTTTGTCAGTGATAGTAGTGCTGTCGGTAAACTGTATCCGTTTTATGTAGCGCATTACTATGTGTACAGAGACTAGTTTATCAATATATCTTGTATAGTGGAACTGAATACTTCAATTTTGTATCTCTCAAAAACCGTACGGTAATTCTTATAAATATTGTGAATAGTTCAAAAATAGTATTATAATATTATCTGATAAATACATAAAATTTAGATTTTTATCTTAGAATACATCTAATCATGAAACCAGCTTAACAGGTGAATATTTGACCTGACCTTTCGACAAGCCCACGTAGTTCCATCGTTAGTGTGTCAGTTGTTGACGATGGCGGCTCGTGCATTGTATGCGTGTTGTGTCTTGAAGCACCCGCTTCTTTACTATAAACTGTATACTGTGACACATGACCATTTGGTTGCAATGGTGGCAGCCACGATACGAGGATACTTTCAGCCGTTAAAGCCAAAGCTTTTATGCCCGCCGGTGGTCCTGGGACTGCAATAATATTTATTGTTATTCTTCCTTTTATTTATATCGCGCAGGTTCTAAAATGTAATGTAATGATTTTTTATGTTGGGGGTATATGTGTATATTCATTCTACCCAGTCAAGGTGCATTAGGTCTTGTTCTTATCGACGACTGCTTACTGTTTTATCGATACTCTTTAGATGGGTTTTATACTGGAACAAGTGTAACGGACCATACGTATAGGATACTGCAACTTCGTTATACGTGTAAGATGTATAACGTGTAGAATTGATGTCTTTTTTTCTAAATATTCTTAGAACTATATATAAGAGTCCCTTTTGCCTAGTGAATTTAGCATATACATATTTCGGTGAATGATGTGTGACAAATGAAAATTCTTGAGTTATGTATAAGTTTTGCAATGCAAATCATCCGCAATGTAGGTTGCATTTTATATTAGATGGTGCTGAATTGTTACTGATATTTTCAAAATCATATTAGCAAAACTTTAATAATAATTTAAAGGAGCCTTAGTCCAACTGGAGCCGCGCATCTAAATAGCTGAGTGAAATCATAAATAGCTCGATAATTACGCATCGGATCAAAAGATGTTAAAGGAATTTTTGACTCATTTTTGACTAGGAATACAGCTATGCTAACTATGCTTTAAAGTTTCTAGACACCTTGTATAAATAGACCGTACATTTTTATAGGGAAAAAAGAGAGAATATCTAGGGAGAATTACAATATTGCGGAGTAAATATGGAATTAAGTAAAATTTTGAAGAATATTAATGTAGAAAAGAGAAATTTAATATACTGAATCAAATACTTTTTACTACACTGGTTGGTAACATTTTGAGATCTGGAAAATATACTAAAAATACTATAATCTGTAATCAGTCGAGTTTCGAAACAATCCTAATTAACCACTGAAATATATAAGGCCAGCTGCAATTTTTATCCTATAAAATAGTAATTCATGTTCCCGTTGCAAAGCAACAGAGACATTATAAGATTCCACACAAATTTTCCAGTGAATTTGTAAAAATGTTAACTAGCCGTCGTGGTAAACTGTCGCTCACATTTGGAAAACTACGGTTTGTAGAGACACACCAATTATCAGTTTTTGAAGTACTAACCCACCAGAATTTATCACATTTACTGACCTTTACGTCGCGTTATCCTGTGCGCTTTATGCTTTTAGTTTTTTTTATTCTTCTGCCCAAAAGATGCAGGAATTTTTGCCCTGAAGTAGGAAATTTTACCACCATATCGTAGTAAATTACACTCCATGATCTTTACTAGGATGTGTAGGTAAAAATTGCTGCACTACTGATAAAAACTACTTATCTTACCGTTATGTGCTACATTTATTAGGTTCATAGATAATTTTGACTGCGCATTTCAGAGCAACATTTACTAGAAAATTCTCTCTACGTAATCAGTTTAATTATACAGGCTTTTGTTATATTCGATTTTCATTAACTTTGACTTCTTGTTACACCCAGGTATAACTTTTCCGTTACACTTTTATTCAACTTTTGTCATTAAATATTATACAGTTGATTCAATCTGTTTTCAAAAATATAATTTGTTTGGTATAAATAATCAATAACACACGATTTGAGATCTTGTTTATATAAAAATTCGTTTGCTTGAATTATGACTTGTTATTAGTATCTTTTTATTTAAAGTTATAATTAACGATTGTCGAATGACGTTCAAAGTTAGAGACATAACGGTATTTAAGAAACTGAGGGCCGCTCTCACGTATTGTGTACGACTTTTTTAATGTGCAAAATACAACTACTTTACAAGTAAAATTTCGCATTTGATATAACTTTACAGTTCTGTGCAGTATCACTGAAGATTACAGAACGAAACATAAAAATCTTCATCTGTCTTCCTTCAGGTAAAAGGACAGTCGAAAATTAAAAAGAGAGTCGAAATGGTACATTAGTAGAGAGATTGTTATTGTACATCCGCAAAACCTAACCTGTGAGGCATAAATTACTGGCATAGCGCTACCACAGCTGATACGGTGCTTCCAGAAAGAAAAAAAATAACAAGAAAAATGTCGTAACTGTATGTGAAATTTATATTATTCAGGGCTGATTTACATAATAAGAATCAAAATAAACCCATGGTAACTCTAACACAACATTAATTTGGGCGAATTAATTCGAATGGTGGAAAATGAACATTTTATCATTACAAGGTTGCCGCATAGCTGCATTACCATAATGCATATGTTCTTTATGAAGATTATAGTTGTGGGTTCAATCTGACTTTTTGCCACTTGGTTTACACACTTTCGATAGCATCAATAAATTGTGGCCATATCGTAAGTTTGGATCATGATATCTTGGAACGAAATGTTTTTTTTAAATTATTATAACAGTGATGATGCAATACCGCTAAGCCGCTAAAAGAACAGTTCTAATATTTTTCTACATTTCTGTAATTTTTTTAACGTTATCTAAGCTTTCTCTAGGCACTTTTGAAGTAAAATCAGACTCAATCTTAATTTAATTATTTTGAAAGTTGTTTGTAACAGATGTATTATTATTACATGTAATACCATGTAACGTTGCAACTGACCATTAATATTTTAATACATGTAACATAATTTGCTAGGTTTTAGAAATAGAAAATAATTAAATTCACTACGTTTGGTCGTTCATCTCTAATTCGGGTGATTTTTCATTTTAATGATTTTATGGAGCAATTAATCCCATAAGAGGCTTTAGATTGAAGGATTTAGTTATATCACTACGTGACATTAAGGACTGGTCGTTCAGGCATGAGATCATGATAACCCATTATAAGCCCTCGTCATGACAGTAGGGGTGCATGGGTATGAGATGGTTGTGTTCTAGGTTTTTCTTCGGAGGGGACGTAATGGTTTATTCAAATTAAAAGTGACAATAGGCTGCAAACAGGGAGCAGCGACTAATGAGTAAATAACAACGAGCTTTGGATGTTCCTCGGTTAGTAAGTTTTAAATATAGGCTAGGTAGCAGATTTATTCGAACAGAACTAACCACCGATCAATGCAGGAAATGTGGACTAACATTGTTTTCTCCTCAAGTGAAAAAATGAACGTGCAGTTTAATGATTACAGTATGCGACCAGTAGTATTGTTCCTAACAGAAGGTCGCAGGCGTCGATCCATCTCAGGACCGATTGTTTCTATGGGTCGTACTACGCAGTTAATTTGTGTTTGATAAGACGGACCACACTGTTCGTAGGGACGCAGTTTCGAGCGGATGTCTCAGAGGGTCAGTTTATACTGTACGTATTGCATAGACTTTCTATAGATTACCTCGCGTCCTATGCTAATCAAAATTCCAAGTCGGCTGCACACGAAATTAGGGCCTAATCAAAACGTAACAATATGTGAATGTACCAGTGCAAAAACAAAAGTACCCCGGAACATAAGGGAGCTGATGACAGAGCTATTCTGAGCAGGGTGGTGATGTGAGGAGGCGTGGAGATATCTATCGGTATGGGTAGGTTTGCGGTACACCTGATGGTCTAGGCTGCCATCTTCATTTCGATGGACTAAAACGTCTTAGAAGAGGAGGTCTCCCTGTTTCTCAATTTCCATGGTGAATCTTGTGTGCCGGGCTTTAACCAGTTCTCAACCACAACACTTGGATACAGAAATCAAACATATCAACGAAGCCCTTGGTAGGAATGGATACCACAGCAAACAATTAACCACGTATTACGTAAGCTACAAAATCCCCATGTTCCAATGAACCAGCCGAGCGACAGGAACATCTCGAAATCATAGCTCTACGGTATCTTCAAGGTACAACAGACCGCATCAACAAGGTGCTACGGAAATATAACATCCGTACAGTCTTCAAACCCCCAAAGAAGATTGGGCAAATAATTCCCAGTACGAAAGACCGTAGACCACCACTGAGTGCCCCAGGAGTATACAAAATTCCTTGCTCCTGTGGAAAAGTGTAAATGGGTGAAACCGAGAGGAAGATCAGTACACGGGTCAAAGAACATCAACGGTGTACCAAATACGGTCATTTTTCGTAACGCCAGACGCGGCTTCCATCTGTAGACCATGAGTATTAATGATAATCTTGACCGCGAAAGCCTAAAATCTCAAATTATTGCTTTCTTTAACATTATTTTACCAAAAAGTCTTTTGCGTCTATGCATGTGAATTTTTCAAATATGATTTAATGGACGTCGACAGCGTTTACATCTTATAATTAGATATAATAATAGTAGGTAACATGCGAATCATTCATGCTTACCGTCTTCTTCGGTTGTACAAAAAATTGGAGGACTCAAGACGCCGTCTCCTGCACTAGTGTAGGCCAAAACTCTGATTGAGTAATTGGTGTATTTGTATAGAGTGTGTAGGTAAGTCTCCTCGCTAGATGTTCGCTTGACCTCACCGACCGTCGATATGTCCACTGTAACGGAAAAATGAATAAATTTTTTCAGAAAATTAGGGAATCCATACATGCATAAAATCAATAGCACTTTTAATTTACAAAAGTAGCCAGTCGAAAGAAATACGTTACATACTAATCCCAGAATTAGTAGTAAGAAACTTAATTTGCGAAATAGTGACTGGTTGAAAATAGGATAGAAATATTCACTATGAAATATAAAAAAATGCAAATTATAAAACTGATGGATGTTTAGTGACGCGTACTATTTTCGGTCGGTACGGGTCTGTAGTACACTTTGTAGCCTTGAATGAGTCCGCCATGTTGATGTGCCGGTGGTGGATCCCATGAAGCTTTAACGCTTTGTGACGAAAGTGGCGCACATTCTACCTGAGTAGGTGGAGCCTCTGGTACTAAAACAAAATTATAGTTCCATGTTATATATATGTCACAGTGTCGCTATCAGGGGCGGTGTCCGATACGTTCACGTCCATGAAGGACGGGGCAGTATCTTACTATTTTGATTTTCCCCTCTTTTTGGGTTTGTTTATTGTTTTCCCCTTTTGTTTGATTGTATTTTCCCTTTGGGGGAGGAACGAGGCCCGGACGGCGGGCCCAGGGTGAGGCTGCGACAGTGCTCAAGAGAGGCAAGGCGGGACAACACGTATCGCGAATCCCCCGTCCCCGTAAACACAATAAAAATAATGGTGTAATAAAAGAATGCGTGTGATTTCTCAACCTCGGCCCGCTAAACCATCCGCGTTACCGAGAGTGGCTGTTATGGAGTCCAGCGCCGAGGATACTCCACCGGAGGACGCTTCGACATATATGTATATATATCACTGATAATAAGTGCTTGCATTTGGAGTCGTTAACTATTACTACTGCGAGTAGACGATAATGTGATTAAGAAATAGGTGGAATTTGTTTTCAGAGTAAGTTTACTAGACCTGTCTGACAGATTCAGTAATAAATCATGAAAATGAAAAATTACTTAAAATTGATTTCTAAATATAATTTTAACGCACCAGGAATAGAACTCTAATTAGTATGTGTTATGCAACGCTACATCACCTCTCCTTCTATATAGTTAGTTCTATCCAACTGCATGATGTGCGTGTAGTGTACTAAACTGTTGGTCGAGGCGTTGGCAATCTGTAGCCAGGGTAATGAAACTCAAATAAATTGAGTTTATTTTTTTTACTCTGGCTGCGAAGGGCTAATACCGGGAACAACAATATATTATATATGTATGTTCAACCGACAATTCTTTATAAATAATTATTTATTTCATATTGTGTAATGAACAGCAGTTAACCTAGAATTAGCTTCATGAAGGTTTAAAAGGACATTCATGATGACAAAAAATATTGTAAATAACAAACTGAAGAAAATTTCAAAATTTGTATGGAACAGTTCATATGCAAGATTGAAGATTTCTGATTCACTCTTTAATTATTTGTTTTAGTAACTGCCATCCGGTTGATTCTGAAGCTTGTAATAAGTGTTTGTTTGGTACATGTTGTGACAAGAGTCCCTAACCAGACACGGGGTATCCGAGCGAGTGTTAGTTCGCTGCCGCGCCACTAGGTGGCCAACGCAACT
Organism: Trachelus tabidus; assembly: GCA_030142655.1. Lineage (NCBI taxonomy): Eukaryota > Metazoa > Arthropoda > Insecta > Hymenoptera > Cephidae > Trachelus > Trachelus tabidus. The sequence continues at coordinate 91,052 of JARQTI010000325.1, read as the reverse complement.
CGCATGTAAAAACGTAGGACCGGGTAAATAATTAATTCGTCGATTTTGCGGAGTTCTTCACCATCGATATATACTTTTGTATCCTGCATCTTGTATCCTGAATCCGGAAATCCTGCACCTTGTATCCAGCTTCTTTCATCCGAGAGAGAACCATTTTTTTGGGAACACACCGTTCGTTGAGAACTCTGTGGTTCTAGTTTCGTTTCAGCAACTTAGTCCAGTAGCGCAGCGTTTAGGTACCCTGGATATATTAGTATTCAGCTACTTAGCCCGTGTACCGCGTCCAGTCGTGCAGCGTTTAGCTACCCTGGTCAAATTAGGAGAGAGTGATCGCTCTCGCGTCAATCCGTAGCAAGAAGTGTTGGCTTCCGCATCCTCAAGTCAATTGCTCCGACATTTTGAATTGCACCGGTTATAATAGAACCGATAGATGATACGATACAGAGACGCAAATTATAATAAACGAAGAAAAGTTTACCTGAAAAGAACGTTTTATTATTGCTGTAATACAACTATCCCTTTACCGTTCCGAACCCTGGTTCACTCTAAGAGCTAAGTGGCCAAAATCGTCATTCGAGGGAACTGGTACTTCACCAATCTTGACAGTTGGAAATAATATACGTTACAATGTAACTAGATATCACACATCAGTTTTGAGTAATTTATTCATTTTTATGATTTCGTGTTACTAGCTTCTTCGTGGCTCGTGAAAATATAGAAATACATATAAACAGAGAAGTTAGCTTTTATGTACGATTATACATAACTGCTTAGTAATATTTTAAGCAATTGTGAATTGAAATAAAATCGCAAATCATTCAAATACGAAACTTACAATTTAACCAACATTGAAATTTGCTTAAAATTTTATTCAGAATTTTGAATGCATGCAGCTCTTTTTACAATTACGAATGCGTAAACGGACCGTGTGTTTTTTTAGAGTATTTAAAACACCCAATCGATAAAGTACATTTATCGAAAAGTACAATGGTATACACCAATAATCAAAACAACAAGCCGCAAGTTGAAACTTGCAATTTGCTTCCTCCGAATCGTAAGTAGTGTACGAAGTCCCTATATGAGGAAACATTTTCATTTTTTGTTAATCTTTGGCTTCCTCATAGATGAATCTTCATCTACTACCGACGATTTAGAAGAAGCAAATTGCAAAATTTAAATTCTTGGCTTCCTCATATAAGGACTTCGTACACTACTTACGATTCGGAGGAAGCAAATTGCAAGTTTCAACTTGCGGGTTGTTTAACGTGAGTGTCGCCATGCCTCTCACAACTCTAGGTGCTTCATATTGCAGAGAGCGCATGTAAGGATAAATCGCTTGCATGATCTCTTCGGGCCTAATATTTTTGAATCGACTGAAATTCAAAATCTTGAATATATGTATAATTAGATCCGTTTCGCCGATCTCCGCCAAATTTGATACTAATCACGGCTAACTGATGTTCTATACTTTTGGGAAATTGGAGCTCAATCGGTCAAAGTTGACAGAAGTTATACTGATAAATTTAATTGTTCGAAAAATTCAAAATATCATAAAATCAAAACTTCTTGATGGATTCGCCTTAAATGCAATACCAACAACCTTAGATACAAATCTCTTTGTCAAGAACTATTTAGACGATTATCACAAAATTTGCGATCGCTAGAGTGATAACGTCCTTTTTTTTATGAAGTTGAAAACGACATAAAATCCGAGCCGCAGCTTGAATCATAACAAAATTTATGGTAAATGAAGGTATTGTAGAGCTGCACATGTCTGCAAAATTTTGAGACTATAGCTAAAACCGTTCTCGAGTTATACACGTTTGAATTTTGGGAGGGAATTTTAGAATTTTTCTCCAAACGTGTTTTCTCGACATTTTGGCACATTCTGAATATGGTGATATGAAAATCTCGACAGGCAAATTTTTCACCGTCACATAGCTTCCTCTATGAGGATGCAAAAACTAAATTAAATTTGTGACATAAATTTTAATTATTAATTTATCTAGCAATGCATAAAAAACTGTAAGCTATTGTTACCTCCTTCTTGTGTTGTTCCTACAATCGGCGTGCTAGCTGGTCCACTTGCTATACTATTGAAAGCTCTGATTGAAATATCGTATTTTGTAAATTTTCTGAGCCCTGTTAGTTGTACTTTTGTCGTTGCCCATCCATTCACTGTCAAACTTTTGCTTTGATTGACACCCAAAGTCGATGAGGAGTGTTCTGACCACGTGACTATATAACCGAGTAATTCGCCATTACAGGTGTCCTTTGGTGGTGCCTATAAAATCGTAAAAAATATTTGGTCAGTATAGGCAAGATTTATTTTTATTAATGACGTCTCATTTATTTATGTATTTCATGTCCATCTGTTTACAAATATTTTTTAAGTAGAAAATGTGTATTAAAACTACAATAATAAAGTAGTTGCTACATTATAATAATTGTAGGTTGATACTATTCTCGTTCGAAATGAATTGAGAAAAGCAATATGTACTATAATTGGATTCTATTGTTGTACAAAGAATGTAAGTAATAAGTTACCTGCCAGCTGACAATCAATTCCCCAGAGCCCGCTGACTGTACGTTAATATTTTGCGGAGGTTCCGTGGGTGCTGTAATATAATAAAAATGTATTTCGGAATATATGTTCATTTGATAAGATTGATGGCTGATGCTGTATTTATTGAATATACCTTCTTCTTGAGTCTTGGCTACTACAGCATCAGTGGGTGGACTGGCATCAATCGAATTAATCGCAAATACACGAAAAGTATATGGTACTGCCGGATGAAGGCCGCCAATCATAGCAATTTCTTGCTCGTCGCTGTTGGCATCGAAATGTGACAATTCTGTTTCAAAAACACAATTACGTAATATTATAACATTGCTATATACATGTAGCAGTAGCCATTGGGGAGTGAAATAAATTTCCAAATGTAACGGACAATGTCCGGAAAGAACTTAAGGTTCTATATAAGGTTTACGGCGCAGTAACAACTATTTTAACGTTCACTTTTTATAACAATATACATAACGTAAATACTCAAGCTAGAAAGTACATACATACATACATACATACGAATAATCAGATTAAACATAAAATTGGATACTATAAGAATTCCATATGATGAATACAAATTATTAAATTTTTTATTGGAAATCTCATATTCGAAATAAAATTCAGCATTGAGCTATTGATATAATAAGATTGCGATATATAAAACGAATTAAGGAGTCTTTAGATGTTGTCTTCGATTTATACAATAACATGTTTAAACATGGGAGAACAATAAAATTTATGTAATTTGAAATATTTGTGTAATACTTACCATTTTGCGTTGGATTTATATTATGGTCATCATTGAATGTTCCAGGAGTGTACGTAACGTTATGCGTTTTAGTTGGATCCCAATCATCGCTTAACGTGTGTCCCAGTGATCGATATTGAATTATATAATTCCGAATCGGGCTATTTCCATCAAAAGCACGCCGCCACGACAGTCTAATTGATCGTGAACCAATTTCGATAACTTCTAAAGAAGTTGGAGCATCGGGTCTTTCTGTATAAAAAAAATGATACACAAATAATTCACGTCTGTGCACTCTTAAGATCATTAAATATATTTTAAAAAAAAGACATACTATACGCACAGCATAGAATATATACAAATAAAATTATTTATACGTTATGTACCTTGAACTGCTAGATAAACAAGATGTTCACTTCTGCCAAAAGCATTGTCAGCAGTGCATCTGTAGACACCAGAGTCTTGTCGGTCGCTTCTACCAATTGACAATTGTGATTTGAGTCCATTCTCGGACTTGACTTGACTGATGCTCAATCGATAGTGATTCAAATCAAGTCGCTCATTATTTTGAGTCCATTGAACGCTGATTGGATTGTCACCGATGACTGTACAATCCAAAGTCACTGGCTCGCCACGTCTTATTGTAACGTTTTTACTTTGTGATTCGAATCTTGCAGGCTCTGCGAGAAATTAAATATAAATTCAGCATAAGTAATCGGATTTCAACATACTTTATTAACTCTCCCAGATTTGAGCATTCTAGAAGCAATGTAGTCTATTCGCGATTGATATACCGGGTTTAGATCTATTAGCAAATCGAGTATATCTGGAAGAATTACCGAAAAAATCGATGTAACTCCTGAATATGTCATATCTAAATTGATTATGAGAGGCATTTTGTAATTGTAACTTGTGATAGGAACGAATGTGATTATTTATTATGATTACTGCACATAATTTTGGGATTATATTTTTCTTAGATCGAGAAAGTCCATGCAACGATATAAGGTAAAAAGGAAAACGTTTAATTTTCTATCTACGAAACTGGAACGTCGAAACTTGACATCGTCACAGCAAATACACATTTACGTTGGAGAATGTCCGTGTTCGGAGAAATGAAGTTTAGAGAACGCGTATACATGAAAGTGTCACACAAACTTGAGAGTGTTTTTAAGTGTACGTGTGAGGCACGTGTCAAGGTACTTGAACTGTGAAAGTGTGCGTCTGAGACGTGTACCGAAAGTACCAATTGAGAAACTAATTCTCGTAGTTGAATTAAAAATTCAAAGAATATAGGGTTGAAAGTATTAAACGCTTGCGCATCTTTCATATGTATTTTGACTCACACCCCAAAACTGTAATAGTCATAATCCTAAAAAATATAGCTTTATCGATTTTTCTAAAGTGATAGATTCATGCTGATAGTTTCATGAATATTAATTGAAATTTTTTACATATTTTTGAAGAGAGCGCATAGAGAGTACGTTTATCAGTAATGGTGATACATCAATTGTACATAAAATAAAGAGATCATGATAGGTCTTTAAAACACAAACGACATGTCAGACAACGTCATTATTAACCCTTTATTCCATTTAATATGTTAGACTAGATAAAGGTTTTTTTCTTATTGTATGTAAACCATAGTATATACCCAGACACCATATACACATATGAGAAAGTTATTATTAACATGTTTCAAAGAAGATTTTTACACATTACGAATTATCTGGATGAATTAAACAATAATCAATGATTTTATTATTCAGTTATATCGTGTGACTAAAAGCAAACAGTTTATACGCCAAAACATTAGATTTTCAGGAAGCATATGCCTTTTTGCTTTTAGTCACGTGATATATGTACTACGAAAGTAGACTACAATAAAAATTCTTGCTTCATGGTTTTCAAGGGGTGGAGGACGACCTCGAGCATTGTAATTTTCTTATGAGATCTTCGATCCAGAAAATCAACTAAGAAACGTAACAAATTGTCGAAAATATGTATGTCTTGGTGGTTTTTTTCATATATCAAAGGAATAATGCTCTAATATATTTGACCTTATGGAATGCGCGCTTCTGTATCATGCAACAAGGGGTTAAGCATACGACTAGCAATCGTCTTACCGATATCCAGGGGTCTTCGGATCCTATTGACAATACCAAACACAAATAGCAATAACAATACACGTATAAGGAATCAATAAAAATTTAACTAAACTTCGACTCTATTATTGACACAAAAGTAATGAGGAAAAATTTGTTTACATATAAGAAATCCATAAAGCACCCCACGAAGAAAATGAACGTCAATTATACAGCACACATCAGAAATGTCAAGATAGGTCGCATTGAAAAATTAAGAAAACTGAATACAAATCAAGTTACATCATATGTCTGTAAAGGAAATGAACGTAATCAAGTCACAGACATAACGACGAAAGCATGACGTGACAATGAGCATGTACCCTCACCATTGATGGAAACGTAGATGACTTTGCTAAGGCCAGAGCCAATACCGTTATTCGCTCTGCAAAGATAATGTCCTTCATCCTGCGGTCCAGCTGAGGCTGTCCACAACGAACCGTTTGTCAGAATCTTGATCCTCCCATCCATTTCATTGTTTAATAGTTGATAATCGTTAGACGTTCGTCCGCGTCCGCGTAGCCACGTGACTTTGGGCACCGGAAATCCTTTGGCTTCGCAATGAATGTTCAACGGACTACCAAGCAGGATGGCAACGTCTTGAGGCTCAAATGTCCATTGTGGTGGCACTTTAACTAATAGTTCAGCAGTGTGATTCACTTTGGCGGCACTATTCGTGGCGATACACGTGTATCTGCCGCTGTGTCGCGAGGATACTTCCTTGAACACCAGAATGCTGAAGAAATCGTCACCTCGTTCTTCGATCTGTACAATTAAAGTGTCTGAATATATAACATGTGAAATATTATTTTATTTTAAATGATAATTTCAGTATTTCAATCCTGCTCATATCATTTATTTCAGAGTCTTACGACGAACGGTATATAGCTTGTCCGGAACTTATTAGACATTCTGTATATTAATTCGGGTGAAAAAGCCTAAGTCTTAATTTGAAAACTTACACGAAGAGAGGATGGAAGTGGTTCACCATCTTTCAGCCATGAAAAGTAAATTGGTCGATCACCGGAACTGACGCTGCATGTCACCTGGGCCCAGCTTCCTTCTTGCAAATTTGACGGAAAGTCAAACGGACTCATAATTGGTGGGCCTTGAAATAACAAACTGATTTTGAAACAAAGCATTCAAATACTACATATCCACATACGGATATTCATAAAAATACATCAAAATGTAGGTTACGTGAATGAAGTGTCACTCACTGCTGACAGTCAGCCTGATGTCTCTACTGGCAGTTTCACCGGATCTGGCACGAACTGTGCACGTATAAATTCCAGCATCATTTGTATCGACATTGGCAATTGTAAGGTAGCCTTCAGTGTCCACACGATGTCTCATATCAAGCGGAAGTTCTACACCACCACGTGACCATTCGACTGATGTTATAGGATATCCGGAATATGGACAGGCTATGGTAGCATCAACGCCAGCAATGGCGCGCATTGGTTCATTAGATCTAATATATGGTGGGCCTATAAACAGAATACGGACATGTCAAGAAATTGTTTAGATTATACGAATTGTCCAATGTTGTCTCATATGTTCATGTTTTATAAGATTATAATGATGATATAGAATGACTAGAAAGTAAGGCGATGTCTTGGTTGATGTATATTCGTAGATGACACAATTTTTCTACTATATACCGTATATGTTTAGTCGTGCTTTATGTTCTACTGTTGCCAGTGTATTAGTCGCTGCACAACTATAGAGACCACCATCTTCTGCACGTGCGGAAGTGATATTAAGATGGCTGATAACGTCACCGGACTGATCGACGTATTGACCAATTGCATATCTAAAACGAAGAAGTACATTAATAAATATAAAAGATCTTATCATCATAATTTAAACCTTGTGAAGATTTTCGTAAATAAAAACACCAAAGGTTTACCTATGACCGGCGTTTATTTCACTTAAAGATTCACCATCTAAGAACCAAGTAAAAGATGGCGGCGGAGACCCTGTCGCAGAACAACGTAAAGACACGGGCGGTCCTGGTCTTAGCGCTTGTTTAATAAATGTGTACTGCAGTTCCGGTACGGTATCTGAAATCATGATTAATTAACTTACTATGTAGAATATTCTCTACTTTTTAAATTAATTACAGCATTCATAGCAAACGAATCAGTAGTCTTGTATAGAAGAGTTACTCGGAGGTTACCTAGCGCATTGACCGTTTAACCGATCCAGCTGGTTAGCTGCCCGTATTCCAAACGATTATAGCAGCACATAAAAACGTCGGCACAGAATAACTATGCAGGGTGTTTCAAAATTAACGCACACGGTTTACATAGCACTGTGCGTGGTGATCTCCCGAGTAATGAACCACTTTCC
>JARQTI010000322.1:1294-14025 GCA_030142655.1 Trachelus tabidus | reverse complement strand
AATACTTTTTATTAGAGGAATACCCAGCACTCCTGTACTTGGCGTAGTTTTTTACACGTAAGTGTTTTTTGGGGGATTATAACAACGGTAACTTAAGGACCACCTTACTAAGAATCATTTTAACCTGTCGCCTACCGTGAATAAATATATCGACAGCTCTCCTTCACACTTATACAATAGCCAAGACTAGAATATGCTCCCGAAGAAATCATGGTATAAACAAAATAGTGAGCACGGGCCCTCAGGGTGGTCCAAATCTTTTCGTATAAGGAAGGACCTACAAACAACAAACAAAAGATTAGGAGGTGGAGACTAAAACTCCGCCCAGTGACGGGGCTTAATAATAATTAACCATAGGTGAACTGCAAATCCTAAGTCACCATGTACTCGCGAATCATCTTGGTAAAGTCCTGTTCGACCCCTGATTAATTTCGGGTTAGCAGTTTTAGAGTCAAGTCAGGAGTCAAAAGGGTTCAATCAGATGACAAACTAATATGTTCTCTAAAAATTCGACTCCAAAGAAAAGATCTAAGTTCAGATTCTGTATTCAATTCCTAATTCTTAAAAGCTTTCTAAGTCTTTTGTCGCCGATTCCGAATTCGAATTCAATCATTAGACACCATATTATCAACATATTTTATTAAACGTAAGTTACTTTTTTTTTACATTTAAATAGAAATATAGTGTTAAATCTGTTCCTGCCCGAACTCAATCTATTATACAATTCTCTTTTATCAATCCTCCTTTAAGCCCTAACCCAGTGTCTGTCCTCATCCAAAAATTATATAATTCCTAATTCATAATCGAGTGCACAGCATCGTAAGTAGAAGTTCGGTTTATTCATTTTCATAATAGATTCAAATTGTGGATGTGAATTCTAACCATCGTCGGTAACAATTCGTTTTGTACAACCAGTCACATGACCCTCAACGACAAAGGGTGTATGTAACTTGTCGATTCCGGGTCAATTTCCGAAAGGTTTGACCCCAAACAGGCCATCGGGACCATCTTCCTGACGTTGCCCATTCCTTATAAATACTCGTCGGTGGAGTGAAGCGTATCTGACTTCCCATTACTAAGTTACCGATAGCATGCGACCGTTCGTCGGGGATAGTAAGTGTTGTAAATATACTCAATAGTCTACCGATCCTCCAACTACCACTATACCGACCGGGTGCAATCGTTAATTGGATGTCACAGAGATATTGGATAACGTAGAATCGAGGTGGGCCTGTTCGTAGAACTCCAATGGGGTCTTTGTTTGATCATTTGAAGATCTTTGAAGACTGGCTTTCCTTGCTTGTCTTCTTAAAGCTCCACACCCCCCCCCCCCCCATCACAAGGACCCTTGACGCCAGCTGTGGCTTGGAAATGCCATATTGCAAAGGGATCAAACTCTTGTTTATAATAATAAATGCTTTAGAAAATGCTTTAAGAAAAACAAACACTGCCACCGAGTCATGTTTCTTATATTCAGATATTATCACTAATGTTTTATAAATGCACTTTTCAACAATCTATTACTATGAAGAAGACTTTGATCGCTCTGCCATATGTAGTTAAATGTAATCAGTATTGTAATTAAACAAATGACCATTTCTTGATTTGACAGTGTTACTCTGGAACCTATTAACATTTCACTGAGTATCATACATCTGAACTAGGTGAAAACCCCATCAAAGGATAGTGAGGTAACTCGAAAATGTCCAAGCACGCTCGAGTCCGTGCTTCACCCGCGCCGCCCGCGCGCGAATCGTGAGCGCGGTCACGTTTTATGAATTTTATTTAAAAAAATATTCAACGGTCCACTCTCAAATTTTCAGACAATATTCTCTGTACTATAATAACACATTTCAGAAAAAATTATTCGATTTGAAGATGCCCCTTTTGAAATGATACAAATTGTTTAAGAAATTGTTGCATAAAAATTATGAAATGACCGAATTTTCGACCATTAAAACGTGGATTTTAAAGTGAACCCTATTGCACATTTTGCCCTGCAGTGCTTTGCTTTTAGTCGAAAAGTAGATGATGCCCTATACGTTTAAAGAAGAACCGGTTTTTTGGAGTCGATAAATTAAAAAATCGATATTTCGAAAATTCTTCATATCAAATTGAAATAAAAAAATACGTGTCATTTTTTCCCCCCTCAAGAACAAGGGAAACAATTTCCAGGAAATTTAAAAATTTGGTTTTAAATCTGACGTTGAATGACCCATGTATAATATTTCTTACAAAACATCGTATTCAACTTTACTCCGACCACTTACTTTCTTCGGATAATTAAAAATGTTATCAACCGAGGGTTTCTGCATAATTATTGACCGTGATAGGCCCCTGAGGACATGCAACGCCGCTGCTGCTGGGGAGTTTCGGGCCTTAGGACCACATGGTGAGAATCCACCTCATGTGTGAGGGGGGTGGGGCAGAGCCATTATTTCGGTTGGGCAGATCGGCGGAGAAATGAGAGAATTCGACTATTTTGGTTGACGGATTATCGGATAGTGAGAGAACTGACCGACTATTTCCGTTGACGGATCGGCGAAGAATGAGAATGAGTCTTGGAGCATTCGGTGGCTGCTAGTTATTGCGGGTGGATTTTTGGTATAGGGTTGAGGATTGTGGGTGTGCGAATTTCTGTCTCCTGAGCGATATTCCATCAATAATTCAACGTTATTGTACGTTATCTTTATCTGGCGGAGTCTTTTCAAACATTTAATGCTCTCTTCAGTCCGACTCGCTCGCTTCGCTCGCTCGCCGACGATATACTTATCCACTAACCTACCGAGTCTCCTTAATTTGAACATTCCACCCTACCCTAACCTTTCCTAACCAAATCTAACGAAAACTAATGTAAAACTACATACAATATACTATAATAAAGCATTGTTTGTGCCTAATTATATTCCATCTATTTAAAAGTGGGCAGAATTTGCAGTAAACCCTCAATTGTGTCCAATTGGTTTGTGTGCCATTGGGCCCTCTCTGCACAGGAAGGCAGCTGCCCAGTCACAACCTAACCTAATTTACCTAATTTACCTTAATAGCCCATACTACGCAAGTGAGTCCGTGGGCATCTGGGCCGACAGAGATTTCAGTCTGTGCGCAACTGGGCCGTGGACATGTGGGTCTGTGGGCATCTGGGTCGATGAAGATTTCAATCCGTGCGCAAGTGGGTCGTGGGCATCTGGGTCTGTTCACGTTACGAGATCCGTGCGCAAGTGGGCCGTGGGCATCTGGGTCGAAGAAGAATTCAATCCGTGCGCAAGTGGTTCGTGGGCAACTGGGTCTGTGGGCATCTGGGTCTATAGAGATTTCAATCCGTGCGCAAGTGGGTCCGTGAGCATCTGGGTCGATAGAGATTTCAGTCTGTGCGCAAGTTCCGTGGTCCCAAAATCAATGCGGAAGCGCATAGTTGTACGCTTTCATGACCTTCTTGGACATTTTGCAGTTGATAAAACCATAGAGCATATTCGCATCGCCTTTTGATTTGCCAACATGAAAAGATACATACATACGACGATGTCCCGAGTGTGTTTTGGCGACCCGATTTGTATTTGATACAGCGGAAGAATAAGAGCGCGCGCATGCACCTTCGCTTTTTGTTTCAGATCCGCCTAGGTGAGATGGAGAACTTGCGACGGAACCAGCGGAGGACCACGGTGGACATGAAAATCTTTGCGATGACATAGGTATACAACCGGCAATGAGGAAAGGGTCAGACCAGGATGCCCTGCGAGACAAGGTTGAGAAGGAGTCTGCGACAACGCCGACCCCCGGAGCGACTCGAATATGGCCCCTACTGACCTTACGATCACTATAATCATATATATATTGTGACGTTATTTCACGTCACGAGTCTGGAAAAATTGAATGTCGTGCTTATCATGCGGGACGTATTGCCGTCCCTTAAAATCGCGTTACGCAAATTACCGACTAAGAACTCCAGGGTTCACAATTTATTGTAAATATCGATCAGTAGGTTAATTTCTTTTGTAAAACCATTTCATGCGTTACGAATTCGGCCGCAATATACAACGTCTTCATGTCGCTGGAGGAGAATCACCACGAGGCTACAGCTGGGATCGTGGAGGACGATCCAAAATCAATAGACGTTTCCACCCCGCTGCCGGCGACGCCCGAATTGATTAGGGGGTCGTTACGTTACGACCCGGATCTTAATTTAGTAGCTGAAAGATTGGTTTCCCCTAGAATACCCTTCATGCAAATTCGCCGCCTAAGACATAGAGAAGGACAGTACGCAATCTACGGTCAAATTATTAATGTGCCAGTAACGATTGATAATATGATTAAGCATTTACCGAGAGCTCTCGAAGATGACTATTCCATTAACGTGCACATCAAACGAAAGAAAATACATAGATCTAGTTACTTGTATGGGCTAGTAAATAAGCGTTGCATCAAAACATGGTTGCAGCATCTTCTGAAAACTCCGCTCTACTTGCATTACGATATTAAAATTACTGACGCGTTTTTTGATTGCAATGAAGAAACCCTCGAAATCGATCAAATAAGTGAACATATTCCTATAAAATACACTGCTATGGAATGAAGAAAACTATTTACGAATTGCTCCAGGAGAGACTAATGTCCCAGTCAGTATTCTATTTGACGAGCATGCTGAGGAACTGTCTTTCTCAAAAATTTATCTGGGACATTTTCGTGTTTTCAAAATCCCGGTAACAGCATTTATGATGGCAACGAGCGAATTGAGAAGGACAGATCGCCGTGGAGTTGGCCCTCAACATTTATTATACATGGCAATGAAAATTATGCGACTGAGAGTTAGAGATACTTTGACGATAGCGTTCAAACATGTCGGGAAAGGTACAAGAATCACTCGGGCGCAAATTCAATCCGCTGAATACATTGATGACTGCATTGATACAAATTTAGCGTTTTTAAAAACGATTCCTAATTCAACTTGGTACTGGGTTGAGCGAAAAAGAGACCTGTTTGCAATGATAAGGCAACTGGGTAAGCCTATGATGTTTCTGACAATGAGTGCTAATGAAAGTGGGTGGTCCAATTTGCTTAAAATATTATACCGGCTTAAAAATGGGGTAGACATTTCAGAAGAGCAAGCTGATAATTTACCATATATTGAAAAAAGCATGTTAATAAATGAAGATCCCGTCACTTGCGCAATTTACTTTAGTAAGCTCGTAAATATCATAATAACCATTCTGCAGGCCAAAAAAAGATCACCATTCAAACAGTATAGGGTAAAAAATTATTTCAAACGTATAGAATTCCAGCACAGGGCCAGTCCTCATGCGCATATACTGATATGGCTAGACGAAGCTCCGCAAGACCCATTGGGCCGAGATTATAATCCGGCCGTCAATATGATCGATGACTTAGTTTCAGTCTCGGCGTCGGAAGCGTCTAATAAAATCCAGTTGCAGACTCATAAGCACACGTTTACGTGTTATAAGAAAATTACTAATCAAGTCCAGAAATGTAGATTTCAAGCCCCGTTCATGCCCAGTTCCGAGACTCGTATACTTACGCCCATGAAAAATACTGAGCCGTTCTTCGATGAATTAAATACCAAATACAAGGTTGTTCGTCATAATTTAGATACAAAAGATTATACAGATTTCGAGGCTTTTTATACAGACAATGATATTCAGTCAGAAGAGGAATATGTTCAAATATTGAGAGTGGGGATCAATCGGCCCAGAGTTTTCATTAAGCGCCAGCCTGGTGAGAAATGGCATAATCCTTTCAATCCATTTACTTTCAACATTCTCAAATCAAATATAGATTTTCAATTTATAACTGAGGAATACTCTTGTGCTGCCTATGTAGTGGAATATATGAATAAAATCAATAGGGGAGTCAGTCATCTGCAGCGCAAAATGTTAGAAATAATCGAAGAACATCCTGATTTTAATATCGTAGAGGTAACGAGGAAAATGAGCGTAGATATGCTCAATACTGTAGAAATGTCCAGTCAAGAGGCTGCTTGGTTCTTACTAAGGGAGCCAATGTCGAAGAGTAACGCCATGATTATGTACATTCCAACAGCTTGGCCTTCAGAAAGACAGCAAATCAAGAAGCCCAGACAAGAAATGGACCAACTAGAAATCGGGGATGATTGTACAGACATTTGGCGCGATAATCATTTTGAAAAGTACGAAGAACGCCCGGAATCCCTCGATGATGTTACACTCGCGCAATTTACTTCTAAATACTATAAAAACATGGGCGATGAATGGTTGCAGAGAGCAGAACCACGTATTATCCGGTACCGAAATTATGATATAGCTAAAGATTACGATGAGTATAGAAGAGAAATCGTTTTACTGCATATTCCATTTAGGAATGAAGAAGAGGACATTTTGGCCAATATGAAATTTATCGAATTGTACTCAGACAATGAAGCACTTATATTAGAGAAGAGAAAGGAATTCGAGTCTAATGTGAACATAGAAAAGACTATTGAAATATGTCGGGAGTTGTGCAGGAATGAAGGGGAGGGAAGTGAAGGTAATATCGACGATGCAAATAGGCGATTTCCTCAAGAAAATCCATTCGCTGACCTCTTATGAGAAAATCAAACAAAGGGCAAAAGGAGTTGCTTATGCATGTGATCCACAATTTACTGACGCCATATTCGAAACCGTTGCAAATTTTCTTCACCGGGCCAGCCGGGGCGGGAAAGACCTTTGTCATTAAACTTATGATGGAAATCTATAATCGGTTTACCGACACTGACGGGTACTGCAATGCTTTTATAACATGTGCGTCAACCGGCAAGACAGCAGTCGCTATTGATGGGACAACTGTACATAACGCTTTGAAAATAACGCTCTCAAAACTAATACCCCTATCGCATGAAACATGTCTGCAATATCGAACTCTATTCAAATTTGTCAAAGTACACATCATAGACGAAGTCAGTATGATCGGGGCGGAAATACTCGTTCAAATCGATCAGAGGTTGAAACAGATAACAGGCAATTTCGAGGTAAATTTTGGAGGGATCGATATTATTTTAATTGGAGATTTGAGACAATTGTCATCAGTTAGAGCGACACCAATATACAGACAACGAAAACAGCGGTTGGGGGAACCATTTCTGTGGCGAGACTTGAAGTTCTTTGAGTTGACTGAGGTGATGCGTCAATCCAATACAGCTTTTTCAAACATCCTCACAAAATTAGGAAACGGAGAAATTTTGGATCCCGATCAGTTACAGCTGCTTGAGGCTACATCTTATTCACGGCAAGAGGCTGACAGGCTATGTCCGCATGGGATACGACTATTCTTAACTAATCATTCGGTTTCCCAATATAACATGTCTGCGTTGAATGGTGCTGAAGAAAAAGTAACATCCGAGGCTGTCGACATATTTAGAGGTTGTTCAAATGCTCAAGAAGAAGCAACATTCCGACAAAAATTGCATAAACTGTCTGTTATCGATACTGGCGGCTTGCCGTACGAGATTACATTCGTTTTAAATAAACCTTACATGATCACCACAAATATTGATGTCTCTGATGGGCTGGCTAATGGTGCACTTGGCCATTTAGTTTTCGTTGAGAAAGATAATGAAGGTAAAGTAACTCGATTGTGGTTAGACTTTCCGGATTCGCAAAAAACAGAGAGGAAAATCAGGACCAAAGCGGCAGGATTTATGAGAGATAATGGAATTAAGAACACCGCTGTACCGATTTCTCGAAGAAATACGAACATTACAATGAACAAAAATAAAAGTGTTCACGCTATTAGAAACCAATTTCCATTAGCCGCAGCATGTGCAATGACTATACACAAGTCGCAAGGGGATACATTTGATAATGTTGTTTATGAATATGAAAAATCACATTCCCAATCATTGTTATATGTTGCTTTGTCTCGAGTAACTTCAATTGAGGGTCTCTTCATTGTACCAAAGAACAATAATGATCGAAAGCTTTATCATGGACGTCACACATCAGCTGGCATGGAAGATTTACAAAGAGAATTTAGAAGATTAGTTCTAAATCGGTTAGAAACGGCGACACAAGTTTCAAGCGAGTTTATGAGAAAACGAAAGGATTTCTCGCTTTTCTCTTTAAATTGTCAAAGCTTACGAGCACATGCAGGAGATTTCGATGATCCGGTTGCTCAAAATTCAAATGTTCTCCTAGTATCTGAAACTTGGATGAATAACCGAGAACCATTGGATATTCTCAATTTTAATTGAATTGTTCATTTAAAGCGTGAAAATAGTCGAGCAGGGGGTGTAGCAATATATCAGAATCGTAATGATACTGCGAACGTTTTTACAAACAACTTGGACATAACATTACGTAATTTGAACACTGTTACGGTCTCACATGGAGCAGTAGGCGATATATGTGCAGCTCAATGCAGACTAGAGAATGGACAAGAATTAGTATTAATAGTAGTTTACTTTCCGCCTCACTCTACAGTGCCGGACATCATAAATTTTATACATCAGTCATTGCTAGCCTATATTCCGATGGGTTCAGCTGTGTTAGGGAAAAAATTACACGAACTCCCAATGCTTTTGAGTGGAGATTTTAATGATAACTTTGCTTCGCACGAGTCAAGATTGTTAGTAGATTTTTTAAAAGAAAAACTATTGTTAGATTTAAGCAACGACCCACGAGAACCTACAACTCGACATGGGACAACACTCGATGCCGTTTTTGCAAGATTTATTAACAGATTGGAATCTCAAGTTTTTATATCATACTTTAGTTACCATAAGCCGATTGTATCTTTCATTGATTATAACGCAGATGAGACGAATGAAGATTGATGACGAAAGATGTGCATTTGTTAATGTTCCTTTGTATGTGTTGTGACGTTATAACAGGCGTCACAAAATCCGGAATGGTGGAACTTTCGTGTTTTTAAATACGGGACTTTGTACCGTCCCTCGGGGAACGTCTCGCAAACGTACCGGCCAAGAACTCCAGGGTCCATTAGAGATTCGTAGGATCCGTAAACTAATCATAACCGTATCGATATTACATGCGACTCGTATCCGGTGAACAACCACTGTCGGAGATTCTGAAGCGACACCGAGGAACCAACATCAGCCTCAAAACCAAAGGAAGGAAACCGCCACACGCTATGCCAGGGAGCGTGGAGGACCGTCAGGGACATCCGGCGCCTCCACCCCGCCTCGGTTGATTCCCGAATTGAGTAGGGAGTCAAGGAGATAAGAAGGATCGCCATGGACCATCTCGTCACATTCCGGTATCGGCAGTATCGATGTCCCGCGAAGGGCACATCGAGCACCGAAAGAAGTAGGAAGCTCACCAAGCTCCCGCGGCGAGGCGTCATGAACCTCCGGCACTTCAACGTCTCTGGAAGGACCCAACTAGAAACACCGCCAGACGACAGCTGGATCCTCACGCTACGGCCACGAGAAGAGTACTACCGTCGATTCCCGCATTTGCGAAGGGGCGACGTACGTCCCGAATTCTAGTAGTTCGCGTACGGGACCTATCTTATAAGACTCGACCATCCTCCTACGTATCGACCAATATCGATTACAAGCAGGCTCTGGTCTAGAGAGAATATCACTTAAGTCCTTCTCGTGAGGGTGAAGATTACATAATGAACCGAAATCTAAACGGTAACATTTAGCTATCGTATGTATCGTTGAATTAATATTGGTCCAAAGGCATACTTCGAATTTAGCGCGTAGTGACGCGATAGGCGAATCCTTCCGCGAACAGTATTGGTCCCGTAGGGCCTGACTTTGGCGTCGAGGCTAGCGCTGGCCCCGAACACCGAGGGAAACTGCCCTCGCGGAGACATTCTTGTATTGTTAGCCGTCTTGGCCGGTTGCGCGTGGAGTCTCGTTTTATATTGTTATAGTGTATATCGTATCACGGTAAGCGTCTCGCCAGCAAGTACGAAATCTTTTCCGCCGTAGAGGCCAGGGTACTACCCTGTAGAATAGTCTCGTGTATTCCTCCCGGTTTCGGCCCAGGAGACGTCGCGTTCCGCCAGGAGGAAAAGATTCCGTGTCTTGTCTGAAAGATAAATTACTTATCATCTTAGGATTTAGGCTTAAGATCTATTTCGTGATTCTCGGTGGCCCTGGAGTCTGTCTAAGAATCCGTGAGGAACGCTTCTCGTGTCCTCCCGCCTAAATCATCGTTTTGTTATCTTTCTTTCGCGGTTGGACGCTTAACGTCTTGTTTTGGTCAGGTTTCGGCATTTGTCAGCCGTCTTTGTTCAACTGTGAATAGTGTTGCCTAGACTATAATATTGTTAAACGGTTCTCCTTACAGAGCCTTGTGCCTTCTTGTATATTTTCGTAGTATATTATCTGTGTTCCGAGCCACCGCTCGACCTGTTACTGTCGTTCTCTGTGGCGTTGACCGCCCATACCAACGGAAGGTCGGTCGGACTATCTCGCGATTCCGTTAACTCGGCGTATCGCGTACGCGTCGTTGAATCGTAACCTCTTGGCGACATAATCGTTGGCCTGACGTTCCGTCGAGAGGCGGTGATATCGGTAACCGCTCACCTCTTGTGCGAATCGTCGCGTATCCCGTGAGGGATCTTGTCTCGCGTGACATTGTCGTGCCTTTCTTATAGTATTATTGTTCTTATTATTATTTAAATCGTTCTGTTCATTATCGACATATTGTTACCAAGTCCCGAATAAAGGGCATCGTTGTTACTGTTTCTGCTGGTTCTCAATCCGACTTTATTTAACACCTGTGCGTTCCCTGCCCCTCTACCTGCTGGTTCGCTCGAGCTAGCTGGATCCTTGCTCCTCGTTCCCGCATTAACGTTGAGTCCCGTGGCACTACGAAGTGCCTGGCGCCCAAACATTATCGCAATTCCGACATGGGGAGGTATCATTTCTCAATTTGTGGCCTAGGTTGGTTGTCGCGCTACGGGCAACCGATTTCGTTAGAACTGTCGAATAACGTCACAGCGTATAATTTTAGAGTAGACTATGGATGTTTTTTTTAGTTCCGGATTGAATTCTGTTTTTTTGTTTGATAAAATAAAATATGTTTAAATAAAAAATGCATTCATTACAATGTATCTAACCTAACCAAATCATAATTTGCAGTAAACGTGCAAAAAAAATTGAAATGTGTGCTGAAAGTAGTAGAAGTGAAACTTCAACGGACAAGTGGAAAAACGAATCGCAACTGACAAGTGGAAAAACGAATCGCAACGAAATTTTAACTTGAAGTTTTACGGGGAGATTGTTAATGTACTTTTCCAACTTGAAAACCTGCCCATAAAACTTCAAGTTAAAATTTTTTTGCGATTCGTATTTCCACTTGTCCGTTGCGATTTGTTTTTCCACTTGTCCGTTGAAGTTTCACTTCTACTATGTGTCCCAGCACACATTTCAATTTTTTTATTAAAAGAAACTGGATGTCTGTTTACAAATAGTTATTTACGCTATCCCAGTCAAGTTCGAGAGCGAATTATGTTGTTGTATGTGGATTTGTCCTTTTTAAAAAGGATTACAAAATAACTTTAACTCTAAATGATTATTAATAAGAGTGATGCTGCTCGATTCAGCTGTCAATTCTCACTGACGTCCGCTCGATCGCTCTGTATAAAGACACCTCGGATTCCGGTGTCCGGTGTCTCTATATCTTATCTATAAGACTCCTGTAGTCATCATAACTAGCGTTCGCTTTTTTATATAACTTTTGATCCTATCCTTGTCTCTCTTTGACGTGTGGATTATGGATTTGTTGAACCGATCATATAGTTTACCGCGCAATGTGGTTTGCTAAGGATCGTTCTAACAGACGTTTGGTATGGTTCCTATGGGTCATATAGATAAACTGGCGTTATGCTATCCGCCAATGTCTCACAGTCACCTGGTATTTGGAAGAAATATGGTTCTCCATGCAATGGTAGTTACCAATCCCACATTTAAGGAAGAGATTCAGTATGGCGTGGCAATGCTATGTTGTCCGCCAGCGTCGTCTCGTGATTAGGAGAGTGTGTACAGCTGATTGTGGTGCGATCCACCCACTGACAGGATATTTTTAGGTAGTTTGGTATCGGAGACTTTTTGAGAGGTAAGATGGTCGGGTGGTCTATCCAATGCCCGTAACCCTTTTATTCCTGTCGTCCCTGTTTTAGCTAGTAGGTATCGTTTGGAGGCGCTATGACTCCAACTAACCGTTCAGACTAGTCAGGGAGGATTAGAACTCCTTTCCTTTATTCCTTTGAAATCCTGAACATTCTGTCTCGAGCTTCACTGTAGGAGGTGTAGTGATCGAATGGATTCCTTATCGCCGTTTCGCTCGGCTTTTCTACTCGCTGAGCGTACGTTAATGCTGGATTTGAATTTTTTTACATTGTTGCGTTGCCCCATCTATGAGACCCGCCTGTACTATCTACTTCGGGTGACTTAAATTATCTTCCCGCGTAAAGTTTAAAGGGACTCACAATGTTTTGATCTTGGATTTGTTTTCCTCTCAGAATGCCTTTGGCTCACTCGCTCTTGGCTGTTTCCATCATCGAGAATTATATAATCCAAACAAAAACATTGCATTGGCGTATCTGACAAAATAAAGAATTTTATGCTCTGTTACGTTACAATATATATATATACAGGGTGTCCCAGAACTACTTTTGGACCGGAAAGTGGGCGATGGCTGGAGGTGTCCTGAGTACCCTCCCGCAAACCGTTTGCCAAAATTCGCAATAGTTTTTAAATGAGAAGCATTTAAGTGGGACCAATC